>JAAAWM010012106.1:0-172628 GCA_036873465.1 Thinopyrum obtusiflorum
GAGAGCATGCTCGAAGGTAACTGTTCTTTCTTGCTTGGAGGTGCCGGCTGCTGCTGGAAGCCGGCCTCTCATTCCTTTGTTTTTTTTTGCAGAGTGCTTCCCCGACCATGCTGGCGTCATCAGCCAGGCGATCAAGGCACGGCGCGAGGAGCGGAGGCGGGTGGGCGAAGAGATTGCGCCGGACCGGCCTCGGACTTTGGGCGAGCAGTTCCGGGCTGTCCAGCTCCGCCTAGTGCCGGTTCGCCGGCTGCTCCGCCGATTCCAGCGCGCCGGGTCCCAGGTCTTGGAAAGGCTCTGGCCAGGTGTGCAGGTGCCTCGGACTCCCAGTCGGATAGCCGACTGGTTGGAGGTGGCAACCCAGCGGCTTGACGCCTGGAAGGGCACCGCGGCACGGGCCGGCGCCAAGGTGGCGCTGGAGTTCGTGAAGGCGTGGTATCCGGATGTACGCATGGCTCAGCTGGAAACCTTCCGCCAGGAGGCGCTGCCGGCGTTGGAGCTGGAGCGTGAAAGGATCGCCGTTCGCGCGTCGGTCCTCGCCGAGTACACCAACGGTGACGTCTTCATCTCAGAGCGGGCAGAAGACGGCACCGAGGTGCCGCCGTCCTGGTTCGGGCTAAACCCGGACGAGGGGGAGGACCCGGCGGAGGAGATCGCCTCTAGTGACGAAGGCACGGAGGAGGGCGAGGACGAGCAAGGTGACGACGTCGCACCAGACGGCGGAGTGACCAGCCGGACTCAGCCCGATCCGGCTTCAGCCAGTGAGCCACGGGAGACGACGTCAGCCGCTGCCGACGCCGATCAGACCGAGACCCGTCAGTCGGAAGCCCCACCGGGCGCACCCACTGGGTGTAGCCCCCGAGATTCGGGCCGACTACTGATCAGTCGGGCCGGATCTTCCCAGCGCCTTCTTATCTTTGTCGATGCTGACGATTCTTCTTTGCCTTCGTAGAGGCCACCGCCACTCTGCGGAGCCACATGCACGAGCTCGAGAGCCAGCTTCAGGCCAAGGAGCTGGAGCACAGCCAGGCGGCCGCGGAGCGCAACCGGCTCGAGAAGGAGTTGGCGGACCAGGCGACCCGGCATGCGGATCAGGTCCGGCTTCTGAAGGCGGAGGAGGAGCGCCTCACAGCCGAGTTGGAGTCCCAGCGCTCGAGCTGGGACGACAGGGAGAAGTGCCTGATGGAAGGCTATGAGGTGATCGAGAGCATGCTCGAAGGTAACTGTTCTTTCTTGCTTGGAGGTGCCGGCTGCTGCTGGAAGCCGGCCTCTCATTCCTTTGTTTTTTTTTCCCCCCCCCCCCCCCCCCCCCCCCCCCCCCCCCCCCCCCCCCCCCCCCCCCCCCCCCCCCCCCCCCCCCCCCCCCCCCCCCCCCCCCCCCCCCCCCCCCCCCCCCCCCCCCCCCCCCCCCCCCCCCCCCCCCCCCCCCCCCCCCCCCCCCCCCCCCCCCCCCCCCCCCCCCCCCCCCCCCCCCCCCCCCCCCCCCCCCCCCCCCCCCCCCCCCCCCCCCCCCCCCCCCCCCCCCCCCCCCCCCCCCCCCCCCCCCCCCCCCCCCCCCCCCCCCCCCCCCCCCCCCCCCCCCCCCCCCCCCCCCCCCCCCCCCCCCCCCCCCCCCCCCCCCCCCCCCCCCCCCCCCCCCCCCCCCCCCCCCCCCCCCCCCCCCCCCCCCCCCCCCCCCCCCCCCCCCCCCCCCCCCCCCCCCCCCCCCCCCCCCCCCCCCCCCCCCCCCCCCCCCCCCCCCCCCCCCCCCCCCCCCCCCCCCCCCCCCCCCCCCCCCCCCCCCCCCCCCCCCCCCCCCCCCCCCCCCCCCCCCCCCCCCCCCCCCCCCCCCCCCCCCCCCCCCCCCCCCCCCCCCCCCCCCCCCCCCCCCCCCCCCCCCCCCCCCCCCCCCCCCCCCCCCCCCCCCCCCCCCCCCCCCCCCCCCCCCCCCCCCCCCCCCCCCCCCCCCCCCCCCCCCCCCCCCCCCCCCCCCCCCCCCCCCCCCCCCCCCCCCCCCCCCCCCCCCCCCCCCCCCCCCCCCCCCCCCCCCCCCCCCCCCCCCCCCCCCCCCCCCCCCCCCCCCCCCCCCCCCCCCCCCCCCCCCCCCCCCCCCCCCCCCCCCCCCCCCCCCCCCCCCCCCCCCCCCCCCCCCCCCCCCCCCCCCCCCCCCCCCCCCCCCCCCCCCCCCCCCCCCCCCCCCCCCCCCCCCCCCCCCCCCCCCCCCCCCCCCCCCCCCCCCCCCCCCCCCCCCCCCCCCCCCCCCCCCCCCCCCCCCCCCCCCCCCCCCCCCCCCCCCCCCCCCCCCCCCCCCCCCCCCCCCCCCCCCCCCCCCCCCCCCCCCCCCCCCCCCCCCCCCCCCCCCCCCCCCCCCCCCCCCCCCCCCCCCCCCCCCCCCCCCCCCCCCCCCCCCCCCCCCCCCCCCCCCCCCCCCCCCCCCCCCCCCCCCCCCCCCCCCCCCCCCCCCCCCCCCCCCCCCCCCCCCCCCCCCCCCCCCCCCCCCCCCCCCCCCCCCCCCCCCCCCCCCCCCCCCCCCCCCCCCCCCCCCCCCCCCCCCCCCCCCCCCCCCCCCCCCCCCCCCCCCCCCCCCCCCCCCCCCCCCCCCCCCCCCCCCCCCCCCCCCCCCCCCCCCCCCCCCCCCCCCCCCCCCCCCCCCCCCCCCCCCCCCCCCCCCCCCCCCCCCCCCCCCCCCCCCCCCCCCCCCCTTATGTGATGAAGTCGGAGCATGATTTATTTTTTGATTGTTTCCTTATGAGTGTTCATTAGAGTTTAAAGTACACCCCCAGTGGGTGGAACTGCGCATAACTGACTTTGTTCTTGAGCACAAGACAGGAAAAATTTAAACAGATAAAGGCCGCCTAGGCCGGGCGTACTGTGGGCTGCTTGGATGAGTTGGCGGCGGCTGTAGCGCCGGCTGGCGGGGCTTCCAGCTGGTCGGACCTGGTCTGGTCAGCAGTGGCGGCCGAAGTGGTCTCCCACTGCTCACCGGCTGGGGCCGGGTCAGGTCGGTTCCGGCTGGTCGCTCCGTCATCTGGCGCGATGCCGTTGCCTTCCTCGCCCTCGTCCTCCTCCCCGGTCTTGTCGCTAGAGGCGATCTTCTCCGCCGGGTTCTCCCCCTCATCCGGGTTCAGCCTGAACCAGGACGGTGGCACCTCGGTGCCATCGTCCTCCTGCTCTGGGATGAAGATGTCGCCGTCGGTGTACTCGGCGAGGGCCGACGCGTGAATGGCGATCTCCTCACGCTCCGCCTCCAGCTCCGGCGTCGCCTCCAGACGGAAGGTGGCCAGCTACGCCATGCGCACGCCCGGATACCATGCCTTCACGAACTCCAGCGCCACCTTGGCGCCGGCCCGTGCCGCGGCGCCCTTCCAGGCATCGAGCTGCTCCCACGCCACCTCCAACCAGTCGGTAGTCCGACTGGGAGTCCAGGGGACCGGCACACCAGGCCAGAGCCCTTCCAAGATCCGTGACCCGGCACACTGAAATTGGTGGAGCAGACGGCGCACCGGCTCAAGACGCAGCCGAACAGCCAGGAACTATTCGCCCAAGTTTTGGGGCTGGTCCGGCGCAATCTCCATGCCCACACTCCTTCGCTGCTCGCGCTGTGCCTCAATCGCCTCGCTGATGGCACCAGAGTGATCCGGGAAGTACTCTATTCAAAAGAAGACAAAAAAATTAGAAGCCAGCTTCCTACGGTAGCCGGCAACTAACCAATCAAGGAAGAGAGAAGATCTACCTTCGAGCAGATCCTCAATCACCGAGTAGCCCTCTGACGGGTACTTCTCCTTGTCGTCCCAGCCCGAGCGCTGGGACTCGAACTCGGCCTTGAGACGCTCCTCCCCGTCCTTCAGCTGCTGGACCCGCTCCGCATGCCGGGTCGCCTGATCAGCCAGCTCCTTCTCGAGCCGGTTGCGCTCCGCGGCCGCCTGGCTGCACTCCAGCTCCTTGGTTTGAAGCTGACCCTTGAGATCATGCATGTGGTCCCATAGCTGGGTGGTGGCCTCTGCAAAAACAAAGTAGAATCATCAGCAATAGCATCAACAAAGACAAGAAGTCGTCGGAAAGATCCGGCCCGACTGCTCAGCAGTTGGCCTGAATCTCGGGGGCTACACCCAGTGGGTGCACTTGCGCGCCCCCACTGAAAGCCGGCCTATGTACCTCGGCTCTTCCGCAATTCAGCGGTCCAGTTGGCGAGCGCCTGGTTCTGGGAGTTGAAGGCGGCCGCACGCAGGTTGTGGTAGTCCTGCAGCAAGAGCGGCATTCCGACAGTCAGAAACATGCCTTAAAGTTTCAACTCGCTTGCTCAGCAGCCGGCTTGGAACTTGTGTTAAAGTGTGTGAGTCCCATAGCATGCACGTATGGTGAACCGTTATGTGATGAAGTCGGAGCATGATTTATTTTTTGATTGTTTCCTTATGAGTGGCGGTCGGGGACGAGCGATGGTCTTTTCCTACCAATCTATCCCCCTAGGAGCATGCGCGTAGTACTTTGTTTCAATGACTAATAGATTTTTGCAATAAGTATATGAGTTCTTATGACTAATGTTGAGTCCATGGATTATACGCACTCTCACCTCTCCGCCATTGCTAGCCTCTCTTGTGCCGCGCAACTTCCGCCGGTACCATAAACCCACCATATACCTTCCTCAAAACAGCCACCATACCTACCTATTATGGCATTTCCATAGCCATTCCGAGATATATTGCCATGCAACTTTCCACCGTTCCGTTATTATGACATGCTTCATCATTGTCATATTGCTTTGCACGATCATGTAGTTGACATCGTATTTGTGGCAAAGCCACCGATCATCATATTTTTATACATGTCGCTCTTGATTCATTGCACATCCCGGTACACCGCCGGAGACATTCACATAGAGTCATATTTTTTCTAAGCATCGAGTTGTAAATTTTGAGTTGTAAGTAAATAAAAGTGTGATGATCTTCATTATTAGAGCATTGTCCCATGTGAGAAAAGGATGATGGAGACTATGATTCCCCCACAAGTCGGGATGAGACTCCGGACGAAAGAAAAAGAGGCCAAAAAAATGAAAGAAGGCCCACAAAAAAAATGAGAGAAAAGAGAGAAGGGACAATGTTACTATCCTTTTTGCCACACTTGTGCTTCAAAGTAGCACTATGATCTTCATGATAGAGAGTCTCCTCCCCCCCCCCCCCCCCCCCCCCCCCCCCCCCCCCCCCCCCCCCCCCCCCCCCCCCCCCCCCCCCCCCCCCCCCCCCCCCCCCCCCCCCCCCCCCCCCCCCCCCCCCCCCCCCCCCCCCCCCCCCCCCCCCCCCCCCCCCCCCCCCCCCCCCCCCCCCCCCCCCCCCCCCCCCCCCCCCCCCCCCCCCCCCCCCCCCCCCCCCCCCCCCCCCCCCCCCCCCCCCCCCCCCCCCCCCCCCCCCCCCCCCCCCCCCCCCCCCCCCCCCCCCCCCCCCCCCCCCCCCCCCCCCCCCCCCCCCCCCCCCCCCCCCCCCCCCCCCCCCCCCCCCCCCCCCCCCCCCCCCCCCCCCCCCCCCCCCCCCCCCCCCCCCCCCCCCCCCCCCCCCCCCCCCCCCCCCCCCCCCCCCCCCCCCCCCCCCCCCCCCCCCCCCCCCCCCCCCCCCCCCCCCCCCCCCCCCCCCCCCCCCCCCCCCCCCCCCCCCCCCCCCCCCCCCCCCCCCCCCCCCCCCCCCCCCCCCCCCCCCCCCCCCCCCCCCCCCCCCCCCCCCCCCCCCCCCCCCCCCCCCCCCCCCCCCCCCCCCCCCCCCCCCCCCCCCCCCCCCCCCCCCCCCCCCCCCCCCCCCCCCCCCCCCCCCCCCCCCCCCCCCCCCCCCCCCCCCCCCCCCCCCCCCCCCCCCCCCCCCCCCCCCCCCCCCCCCCCCCCCCCCCCCCCCCCCCCCCCCCCCCCCCCCCCCCCCCCCCCCCCCCCCCCCCCCCCCCCCCCCCCCCCCCCCCCCCCCCCCCCCCCCCCCCCCCCCCCCCCCCCCCCCCCCCCCCCCCCCCCCCCCCCCCCCCCCCCCCCCCCCCCCCCCCCCCCCCCCCCCCCCCCCCCCCCCCCCCCCCCCCCCCCCCCCCCCCCCCCCCCCCCCCCCCCCCCCCCCCCCCCCCCCCCCCCCCCCCCCCCCCCCCCCCCCCCCCCCCCCCCCCCCCCCCCCCCCCCCCCCCCCCCCCCCCCCCCCCCCCCCCCCCCCCCCCCCCCCCCCCCCCCCCCCCCCCCCCCCCCCCCCCCCCCCCCCCCCCCCCCCCCCCCCCCCCCCCCCCCCCCCCCCCCCCCCCCCCCCCCCCCGTAGGATTTCTGCCACAACTTCGCCGACTCCAGCAGGGCGATAGCCGGGAAGCGGGTCCCGGAGCCGGTGCGTCGAACGACAACGCAGGCCCCGCACTGGGCCGGCTCGCCCTTGGCCTGAGTGCCGAGTTTGAGGTAGAAGAACCTGCCCCACAACTCAAGTGTGGGCAGGACGCCGAGATAGCCCTCGCAGAATGTGACGAAGGCGGAGAGCAACACCACCGTGTTCGGCGTAAGGTGGTGTGGCTTAAGGTGATAGAAGTCGAGGAAGGAGCGAAGGAAGCCACTAGCCGGCAGGCCGGATCCGGCGAGGAAGTGGCTCCGGAAGACGATGAACTCGCCGGCTTGCGGCGCCGGCATTATCTCGCGCGCGTCGGGAATGCGCGTCCCCATGACCCCCTCGACGGGGATCCTCCGCGTCGCGCGGAGGAACTCGATGTGCCCGTCGTGGACGTTGGAGCCGTCCCACTCGCCTCGCGCCATAGCTTGCGGTGGCCTGGCGGCGGCGCGACAAAGGTGGAGCGATGGCAGATCTACGGTGACGCGGCAAAGCTGGACGGTGGCGAAGCCGCGGCAGCACTTCGGCAGCGGGCGGTGCGGCAGTGCAGCGGCAACAGCAAGAAGCAAGGAGAGGAAGAAGAAGAAATGGGAGGGGGCGCGCGTGCATTTGGCCGCCCCCCTCCTCCCCTATTTATGCGGCCAAGGCGACAAGGCCGAGACGACACTTCGTGGGGGGCATGGGATTAACTGCGCCCACGTCCCGCATGCCCCCACAAATCCCGTGCCATTACGGCGCATCTTCAATTTGCCCTGGAAGGGCAACCGCCCACCTCGGCCGCAGCGGATCCACGCGCGCGCCGAGGCCATGTAGTGGTGGGCCCAGGCCTGCGGTGGCGTCCCGTCGCGCGCGTGGGCTGGCAGGCCTGCCTGGCCTGCTAACGACACGTGGCAGGCGTGCATCGGGCGGCAGGCGTGCCACCCTGCGGCGTACCACCCGGCGCCCGCCACGACGATTCGAATTCATCAAGCGGCTGGCTTCGCCTCTGCCGACTCCTGGCACGTGGTTTCTCCCAGCCTGACGAAGCGAGGACACAAGATCTCCCAGAAGGGGAAACTGCTGAGGCACTCCGGCTTCAAGCCATGGCGCCTCACCAGCTTCGGGGACTACTGTCGGGGTTATGTACCCCGGGTAGCCTCATCCGCACCCAATAACGTTTCAAGACATCGGGGCTGGCAAAACCCCTCGTGCCGACTGGACACAGGGCCGGCTTCCTGGGCCGGCTAGGACCAAGCAGCCGACTTCCAGAAGACGGTGCGCTCCTAGAATGCGGCTAAGGGGGTGGGCCGGCCTCCATCATCCGGCCTGTCCTTCCCCTCGAAGACTGCACCTGCCTACTATGACAAAACGGGGCGTGGCTATAGTGCGCACTGACCAAGCGGTCACCCATCTGCCAGACGTGGGACTGTAGCCATGCGACCCACGACATGGCCCTCGTCAGCCAGGATCATGCTACAGATAAGGCAATTAGTATGGCCCGCAGGCGGCGGGCCCTACCTGTCCGTGAGATCCCAGAATACGGCGCTCCCCAAGAAGGCGGCTTTGGGGGCGGGCCGGCCTCCAGCAGCCGGCCCCTCCTCCACCTCGGAGTCTGCACCCGCCTACTACGACAAAGACAGGGCGTGGCTACAGTACTACCTATCCCGTCGAGCCTCAAAGGGGCATGGCTACAGTGCGCGCTGACCGGCGGCGGTGCCGACCAGCCTGACGCGGAACTGTAGCCATACCCCGCATGACGTCGCCCTTGTCGGCAATGACAGAGCTACAGCAAAAGGCAATCAGCGGGGCCCACCAGAGGCGTGCCCCAGCAGCCGCCCGGAGCCTGGCGACCTTAGACGCTGATGCCTGGGACCTACCATCCGGCCATATTACCCTTGTACCCCTGAAGGGGGGCGGTCTATAAGACCCCCCCGGGCTCGCCCATATGAAGGGGCTGAGCGATCGATCCCCTGGTTCATCTCGTTCCACACACATTCACAACTAGGAGAAGAAGGAGAGCTCTACCCTTCTTCCTCCTCTAGCCAAACAGCTCTAGGAGCAACTCTGTATACTATCGATCATTGTCATCGCAACAGGATTAGGGGTGTTATCTCTCCGGAGAGCCCTAAACCTGGGTACATCTCGTGTGCTCCCGAGCTCGTGCTCACTCTCGCTTCCGGAACCCGACGACGTCTTCATGGCTCCACCCACGATAAGCCACCCCCTGGCATCTGCCGTGAGATTACCACGACAATATCCAAGGCAATGATCAATATATAGGCATCACGTCCAAGATTAGTAGGGGGGGGGGGGGGGGGGGGGGGGGGGGGGGGGGGGGGGGGGGGGGGGGGGGGGGGGGGGGGGGGGGGGGGGGGGGGGGGGGGGGGGGGGGGGGGGGGGGGGGGGGGGGGGGGGGGGGGGGGGGGGGGGGGGGGGGGGGGGGGGGGGGGGGGGGGGGGGGGGGGGGGGGGGGGGGGGGGGGGGGGGGGGGGGGGGGGGGGGGGGGGGGGGGGGGGGGGGGGGGGGGGGGGGGGGGGGGGGGGGGGGGGGGGGGGGGGGGGGGGGGGGGGGGGGGGGGGGGGGGGGGGGGGGGGGGGGGGGGGGGGGGGGGGGGGGGGGGGGGGGGGGGGGGGGGGGGGGGGGGGGGGGGGGGGGGGGGGGGGGGGGGGGGGGGGGGGGGGGGGGGGGGGGGGGGGGGGGGGGGGGGGGGGGGGGGGGGGGGGGGGGGGGGGGGGGGGGGGGGGGGGGGGGGGGGGGGGGGGGGGGGGGGGGGGGGGGGGGGGGGGGGGGGGGGGGGGGGGGGGGGGGGGGGGGGGGGGGGGGGGGGGGGGGGGGGGGGGGGGGGGGGGGGGGGGGGGGGGGGGGGGGGGGGGGGGGGGGGGGGGGGGGGGGGGGGGGGGGGGGGGGGGGGGGGGGGGGGGGGGGGGGGGGGGGGGGGGGGGGGGGGGGGGGGGGGGGGGGGGGGGGGGGGGGGGGGGGGGGGGGGGGGGGGGGGGGGGGGGGGGGGGGGGGGGGGGGGGGGGGGGGGGGGGGGGGGGGGGGGGGGGGGGGGGGGGGGGGGGGGGGGGGGGGGGGGGGGGGGGGGGGGGGGGGGGGGGGGGGGGGGGGGGGGGGGGGGGGGGGGGGGGGGGGGGGGGGGGGGGGGGGGGGGGGGGGGGGGGGGGGGGGGGGGGGGGGGGGGGGGGGGGGGGGGGGGGGGGGGGGGGGGGGGGGGGGGGGGGGGGGGGGGGGGGGGGGGGGGGGGGGGGGGGGGGGGGGGGGGGGGGGGGGGGGGGGGGGGGGGGGGGGGGGGGGGGGGGGGGGGGGGGGGGGGGGGGGGGGGGGGGGGGGGGGGGGGGGGGGGGGGGGGGGGGGGGGGGGGGGGGGGGGGGGGGGGGGGGGGGGGGGGGGGGGGGGGGGGGGGGGGGGGGGGGGGGGGGGGGGGGGGGGGGGGGGGGGGGGGGGGGGGGGGGGGGGGGGGGGGGGGGGGGGGGGGGGGGGGGGGGGGGGGGGGGGGGGGGGGGGGGGGGGGGGAAAAGAGAGAGGAAGCCATCTAGCTACTGCCTACGGACCCTTAGGTCTATGGTGGACTACTCACGCATCATCGGAGAGGTACCAATGAGGATGATGAACCCCTCCGTGATGGTGTAGATTGGATCTTGTGGTTCTGGAACTTGCGGCGGCTGGAATTGTGTTTCGTCTTCTCTTCTAGTATTTCTGGAATATTTGGGAATTTATAGAGCTGAGAGGCGGTGCAATGGAGCAACATGGGCCCCACAACCCATCAGGGCACGCCTGGGCCTCCTGGCGCGCCCTGGTGGGTTGTGGTCCCCACGGGCCTTCCCTCATCCACTTCCTTGGCTCCCAAGTTATCTTCTGGTCCAAAAAAAATCTCCAAAAAGTTTCGCTGTGTTTGGACTCCGTTTGGTACTGATATTCTGCAAAGTAAAAAACAAGCAAAAAACAGCAACTGGCACTGGGCACTATGTCAATAGGCTAGTCCCAAAAAATGATATAAAGTTGCTATAAAATGATTGTAAAACATCCAAGAATGATAATATAACAGCATGGAACAGTAAAAAATTATAGATACGTTGGAGACGTATCAAGCCAACAGGTTACAGGTGATGGTGGCAAGTGTACACTGAGGACCCCGGCGTGGAGAAGGTGTACCAAACGCAGGAGGAGGTGCTGAAATTTTTCTTACCACGGCAGTGTTTCCTGGAATTGGTGCCACAGCAACATTTTTGAAACGGTCGCCACAGCAACTGCTACTTGTAAACTGCGTTGGGATTTTCCCCGAAGAGGAGGGGTGATGCATCACAGTAGAGATAAGTATTTCCCTCAATGAGAACCAAGGTATCAATCCAGTAGGAAAACCATGCAAAACCTCGTGAGTAGCACCTGCACACACAAAAGCAAATACTTGCACCCAACGCGGATAAGAGGGTTGTCAATCCCCTTGAACACATTATTTGCAAGGATTAAATCTTGTAGTTATAGATATATAAATTGTAAAAGAAAATGAAAGTAAATAAATTGAAGCAAGGAATTTTTAGTTTTCTTTTAATATGATTAAAGTAGACCCGGGGGCCATAGTTTTCACTAGAGGCTTCTCTCTCGAACAAATAGCATGCGGTGGGTAAACAAATTACTGTTGGGCAATTGATAGAAAAGCGCATAGTTATGACAGATTCATGGCAATGATCATTTATATAGGCATCATGTCCGAGACAAGTAGACCGACTCCTGCCTGCATCTACTACTATTACTCCACCCATCGACCGCTATCTAGCATGCATCTAGGGTATTAAGTATAAAACAGAGTAACGCCTTAAGCAAGATGACATGGTGTAGACAAAGTAAACTCAAGCAATATGAATAAACCCCGTCGTTTTACCCTTAATGGCAATAATACAAATACGTGTCGTGTCCCTTTCTATCACTGGGATATAGAACACCGCAAGATTGAACCCATTACAAAGCACCCCTCCCGTTGAAGATAAATCAATCTAGTTGGCCAAACCAAATGGATAGATCAGAGAGAAATACAAAGCTATAATAATCGTGCATAAAAGAATTCAGAAAAGACTCAAATATTTCTCATGAATAATCTGATCATAAACCAACAATTCATTGGATCCCAACAAACACACCGCAAAAGAAGATTACATGAATAGAACTCCGAGGAGATCAAGGAGAACATTGTATTGAAGATCAAAGATAGAGAAGAAGCCATCTAGCTACTAGCTATGGACCCGTAGGTCTGTGGTAAACTACTCACACATCATCGGAGGGGCAGCAAGGTTGATGTAGAAGCCCTCCATGATCGATTCCCCCTCTGGCAGGGTGCCGAAAAAGGCCTCCAGATGGGATCACAGAAGAACGGAAGCTTGCGGCAGTGGAAAAGTTATTTCGTGGGGCTGTCTTTGGTTTCCCAATATTTGAGAATGTATAGAGGTGGAATTAGGTCAAAAGGAGCCACGAGGGGCCCACAAGGCATCTTGGCGCGCCCCTCTAGGGGCGCATGGGGTTGCCTTGTGGCTTCCTCGTGAGGCTTCTAGCCTCCTCCCAAATCTTCTAGGGTCTCTCTTGTCCCGAAAAAAATTGTCAAAAAGTTTCGTAGTGTTTGGACTTCGTTTAGTACTGATTTCCTGAAAAACCAAAAACAAGCAGAGAACAGTAACTGGCACTGGGCACTAGGTTAGTCCCAAAAAATGATATAAAATAGCATATAATTACATTAAAACATCCAAGATTGATACTATAATAGCATGGAACAATAAAAAATTATAGATATGTTGGAGACATATCAACATCCCCAAGCTTAATTCCTGCTCGTCCTCGTGTTGGTAAATGATAAAAACAGAATTTTTGATGTGGAATGCTGCCTAACATGTCTATCATGTAATCTCTTTTATGGCATAAATATTGTGAAGCGATGAATTAACAACATCAACATAATAATATCCATGAACATAAGAAGCATAATCATTAAACTTTCAAAATATACGATCCTTAACAAGTGTTATCCCTACTCACTTTCTCATATTGGCAATGTCATGACTCTATCTTCACAGCAAATATATAAATCATGAGCACCCTAGTGTTAAACTAGGCAATTGGATCGTACTTCTAACGCGCTTCAGCATTTTCAACTCCCACGCAATACATGAGCGTGAGCAATGGACATAGCACTAGGTGGAATAGAAGGCGATGATAGGGATCCATAATGGTAGAAGAAGAAGAAGAAAGTCTCGCATCAACTCGGCGGATCAACAGGCTATGGAGATCCCATCAGTCGATATGAATGCGAGGAGTAGGGATTGCAATGCAACAGATGCACTAAGAGCTATAAGTGTATGAAAGCTCAAATTGAAAACAAAGTGGGTGTGCATCCAACTTGCTTGCTCATGAAGACCTCGGGCATTTGAGGAAGCCCATCATCGAAATATACAAGCCAAGTTCTATAATGAAAAATTCCCACTAGTATATGAAAGTGATAACTCAGGAAACTCTCTATATGAAAAACATGGTGCTACTCTGAAGCACAAGTGTGGAAAAGGATAGTAACATTGCCCCTTCTCTCATTTTTTTTGCTGGGCTCTTTTTGGCCTCTCTTTTTTTCGTCCAGAGTCTCATCCTGACTTGTGGGGGAATCACAGTCTCCATCATCCTTTCCTCACTGGGACAATGCTCTAATAATGATGATCATCACACTTTTATTTACTTACAACTCAATATGACAACTAGATACTAGAACAATATGACTCTATATGAATGCCTCTGGCAGTGTACCAGGATGTGCAATGATCTAGCGTAACATGTATAAAAAAATGATGAACGGTGGTTGAGCCACAAATACTATGTCAGCTATATGATCATGCAAAGCAATATGACAATGATGATGTGTGTCATATAAACGGAATGGTGGAAGTTGCATGGCAATATATCTCGGAATGGCTATGGAAATGCCATAATAGGTTGTTATGGTGGCTGTTTTGAGGAAGGTAAAATGAGGCTTATGTATGAAAGAGTGTATCATATCATGGGGTTTGGATGCACCGACAAAGTTTGAACCAACTCTCGAGGTGAGAAAGGGCAAGACACGGTACCGAAGAGGCTAGCAAATTGCGAAAAGATAGGAGTGCGTATAATCCATGGACTCACATTAGTCATAAAGAACTCACACACTTATTGTGAAAGCCTATTAGCCCTCGAAGCAAAGTACTAACTGCATGCCCCTAGGAGGGAGGTTGGTAGGAGTTAACCATCGTGCGCCCCCGATCGTAACAACACTCAAGGATTTTATTTCAGACCTATAAATGCTCGAACTTCCTCACCATGCCACGACCAATACTTAGATGAGTAGTTAATAACAAACTTTAATACCGATATTTCTACTAACCAATGATCATGAACCTATATCCTTTCATATTACGATATTAATAAAATTAACCATACACTTCATATTTAGTGATCAACATGAAAGTTTTTATTATATCCCCCTTGAATACCTTATCATATCAGGACCATTCTTTTAACATGTGCAAATTGCCATTACTATTTATTAGACTCTCAAAAAGTTTTAAGTGAAGCATGAGAATAACCACCACCGTGCTCTAAAAGATATAAGTGAAGCACTAGAGCAACTGCCTAGCTCAAAAGATATAAGTGAAGCACATAGAGTATTCTAACAAATCACGATAAATGTGTGTCCCTCTCAAAAAATGTGTTTCAAAAGATGATTGTGGCAAACTAAAAAGCAAACAAAGAAAAGAAAACTATGGCACAAGACACACCAAATAAAACACATATCATGTGATGAATAAAAATATAGCTCCAAGTGATATACCGATAGATTGTCGACGAAAGAGGGGATGCCATCCGGGGCATCCTCAAGCTTAGATGCTTGGGTCTTACTTTAGTATTACCTTGGGGTGCCTTGGGCATCCCCAAGCTTAGGTTCTTGCTGCTCCTTATTCCTTCATCCATCGTGATCTCACCCAAAACTTGAAAACTTCAGCACACAAAACTCAACAGAAACCTCATGAGATCCGTTAGTATAACAAACAAATCTTAAACTTTGGGTACCGTTATATGTTGATTCATATTTAATTCTTGCATAATGCTACTGTACTCTAACTTCTCCATGACTTATACCCCCCGATATAATCCATAGCATCATTAAAATAAGCGAACTATGCAATAGAAAACAGAATCTATCTAAAACAGAATAGTCTATAAAGATCTATTTAAAAGCCATACTTCTGTAAGTCCAAAAATTGTGAAAAATTAGTGCAACATAAACAATTCATGTAACAATACTGTGTAAAAAATTCAGATTTTTATGACATTCAACTACAGAACCAAAAATCCTGAACTGGGCACAAAACTTTCTGTTTTCCAAACAGCATCAATTATACTATCATCCAAATCATCCTAAAGGCATTACTTGGCACAAACACTAATTAAAAGATAAAAAATACATTCATAACAGTAGATATAATTGTGTAACACAAGAAAAATAAAAATTGCAATAAAAATAAATATTGGGTTGCCTCCCAACATGCGCTATTGTTTTATGCCCCTAGCTAGGCATAATGCATAGTTTCAAGTATTATCGTCCTTAGTTCTCAATTTAGACAAGCTATTCTTAGTGGTTGTCTCATCATTAGTTTCAACTCCTTGAGATGCATGTTCACCAAAAAACTTTTCATAAGTAATAGTGAATTCATCATTTATTAAAATTTTAGCATTTTCAAGACAACCTTCTTCAAAATCTTGTTGATTCCCCTTAACAATCCAAGAATATTGATGATTGATACCATTGAACACTTGTTGAATTATATGCAAAGGGGGAACTTTCTTTTTATCATTTTGCTCAAAAGCATGTTGATCACGAGACATAATCTTTCTCAAGAAATCTCTGTCACATAGAATTTCATCTATCTTAGGACATTCATGACTCACGTTGTAAAAATCAAATATTTCTCTAGCTTCTCGTACTATATAGTCAAATTCATTCATGAGAATAAGAGTGGCTATCTTCTTAACCTTAGGATTGGTTATGACAGGTAGTTCATAGAATAGTCTTTGCAAAGTGGGATGAGTACGCATAAATCTTCTTTCAAGTTTAATAATCAGAGCAGAAATAGCTTGGGCATAACTATTGGTTCTTTTAAGAATAGGAATATCATTGCAAACCAACGTTCCCGTACAAGCAAAAAATTCCTGAATAACACTTTTTCCTATGATATTCCCACTTCCTGTCACAAAAGTTTTAGTATCCAATTCTATGGAGGTTTCCATATTAGGAGTCTTAAGGTCCTCACTTTCACCTTTGGCGATAACAAATTCAGACATGGTATTAACTTGAAGCAAGCAAACGAGCAAACAAGCAAATAAAATATTTTTGTATTTTTTATAATTTTTATGAGAAGTGGGGGAGATGAAAATGAGAGGCAAATGCAAATAAAAAGGCAAATAAAAGTAGAGCAAGTAGATGAGAGTTTGTGCGAAGGTACTTGATAGGTTTTGGTGATGTCTCCTCGGCAATGGCGCCAGAAATTCTTCCTGCTACTTGTAAACTACGTTGGGATTTCCCCCGAAGAGGAGGGGTGATGTAGCACAGTAGAGATAAGTATTTCCCTTAGTGAGAACCAAGGTATCAATCCAGTAGGAGAACCACGCAAAACCTCGTGAGCAACACCTGCACACACAAAAGCAAATTCTTGCACCCAACGTGGGCAAGAGGGTTGTCAATCCCCTTGAACTCATTATTTGCAAGGATTAAATCTTGTAGTGGTAGATAGATAAATTGCAAAAGTAAATAAAAGTAAATAAATTGCAGCAAGGTATTTTTAGTTTTCTTTTTATATGATTAAAGTAGACCCGGGGGCCATAGTTTTCACTAGAGGCTTCTCTCTCGAACGAATAGCATACGGTGGGTAATCAAATTACTGCTGGGCAATTGATAGAAAAGCGCATAGTTATGACAGATTTATGGCAATGATCATGTATATAGGCATCACGTCCGAGACAAGTAGACCGACTCCTGCCTGCATCTACTACTATTACTCCACCCATCGACCGCTATCCAGCATGCATCTAGGGTATTAAGTTAATGAAAACAGAGTAACGCCTTAAGCAAGATGACATGATGTAGACAAAGTAAACCCAATAAATATGAATAAACCCCGTCATTTTACCCTTAATGGCAACAATACAAATACGTGTCTTGTCCCTTTCTGTCACTGGGATATAGAACACCGCAAGATTGAACCCATTACAAAGCACCTCTCTCGCTGAAGATAAATCAATCTAGTTGGCCAAACCAAACAGATAGATCGGAGAGAAATACAAAGTTATAATAATCATGCATAAAAGAATTCAGAAAAGACTCAAATATTTCTCATGAATAATCTGATCATAAACCCACAATTCATCGGATCCCAACAAACACACCGCAAAAGAAGATTACAGCGAATAAAACTCCAAGGAGATCGAGGAGAGCATTGTATTGAAGATCAAAGAGAGAGAGAAGAAGCCACCTAGCTACTAGCTATGGACCCGTAGGTCTGTGGTAAACTACTCACACATCACCGGAGGGGCAGCAAGGTTGATGTAGAAGCCCTCCGTGATCGATTCCCCCTCCGGCAGGGTGCCGGAAAAGGCCTCCAGATGGGATCACGAAAGAACAGAAGCTTGCAGTGGTGGGAAAGTTATTTCATTGGTCTCTCTGTTGGTTTCCCAATATTTGATAATTTATAGAGGTGGAATTAGGTCAAAAGGAGCCACGAGGGGCCCACAAGGCATCTTGGCGCGTGGGGTTGCCTTGTGGCCTTCTCGTGAGGCTTCTGGCCTCCTCCCGAAGCTTCTAGGGTCTCTCTTGTCCATAAAAAAAATTGTCAAAAAGTTTCATAGCGTTTGACTTCGTTTGGTACTGATTTCCTAAAAAACAAAAAACAAGCAGAAAACAACAACTGGCACTGGGCACTAGGTTAATAGGTTAGTCCCAAAAAATGATATAAAATAGCATATAATTACATATAAAACATCCAAGATTGATACTATAATAGCATGGAATATCAAAAATTATAGATACGTTGGAGACATATCGGCAACATTTTCTGAAATTGCCGCCATGGCAGCGTTTTTGAAACGGCTTCCATGGCAACAATTTTTCTACCGCCACGGCGACGTTCCGAATGAAGATTCAAGAAGTCCGTGAAGACTTCCCGGCTTTCAGGGCTATACCATATCATGCTATTATGAATTGCCTGAGATGTTTATCCTTTGTTGTTTTCACCCTTTGATTGCAGAGTAGTCAATTATTCGGGTGATCTCTCACAGTAAAATATCAAGTAAAAGGTGCCCTTCCTAGTGTTGCTACCGTTTATAACACGTAGCAAATCGGAGTGCGTCATGTCCACATGAGTACAAACAAATTGTGAGGTGTAAGACGGGCGGATGGTCAGACCATGTTGCAACACCCCGAGAATCATACTACAGTGATCTCCCCCTAATGGTGGTCATGTCATCATGATCACTATGCTAATTGTCACTTGTCCAAAATCAAAGTCCAATTCCAATTTAAATTGCATGTCATATATTTACTTCTTCTGTCATGCAATCAAAATAGTTCATTATTTGGCAAATATTCTCTAAGTATTTGTCATGTTGAAACCAACCTCACCTAAATTCCCAAAATGCCCCTGGGAATTATTTGAGTGGTCAAGCAGCATTTAATTTGGCCTTTTCAATATCTAAAAATGCTTAACCTTCTCCTTTTGGCCCCAAACTTTTTGTGCCACCTACCAATATTGAGCTTGAATTATGTGCAAAGTATCACATATAGAAAAAATCATTTGATAGCTCAACTTATTATAAACAGGAGCTATTCCTTTTTACAGAAAAAGAAAAGGAGAAACCTCCTCTGCACTCCGGCCCAGCAAGGCACAGAGCCAGCCCAGCCCAGCTGGACCGTCGTCTTCCCCACCTGCTCCCACCTCGGTGTCGATCCCGCGCGCGCCATGGACGTCGATCTCCACGCGCTGGCCATCCAACGCCTCTGGCCGTGGATAAGGACGACCCGAGCACCTCCTGGAACCCTAGCTTCCCCTCCCCTTTCCCCCCTTGCCTCGATCTCCTCCTTCCCCGCGGTGAACCAAAGCTCAGTCGCCATGGCCTTCGACGTCCTCGCACCCACCGTCCTCTCCAGCGCCTGAGGACGTGTCCGGCCGCTCCGCCATGGTCGACCTCGTCGTCCTCGCCCCCTGGGTCCAGCCGGGAACCCCTGCATTAAGCCCCTCGGCCTCATCTTCAACCTCGGTGCCCGATCTTCTCCACCGTCGATTCACTTCGTCCCGACCTCCTCCGGCTCCACCGAGCAGCTCCTCGTCACCGATGTGAGCAACTTTCCCCTCTCCTTTCGGTCACGCCCGAGCCCTCTAGCTGCCCTCACCATTGCCTCTGCTCCCATCGCCGCAGCCTAGCTCGCCACTGCTGCTGCCGACCCTGTCATGGCCAGATGAGCCTGATTGCTTGTAGCTTGCATTGGTATTTCCCCAAAGAGGAGGGGATGATGCAGCACAGCAACGGTAAGTATTTCTCTCAGTTATGAAACCAAGGTTATCAATCCAGTAGGAGAACCAAGCAACACTATGTAAACAGCACCTGCACACAAACAACAAATCCTTGCACCCAACGCGAACGAGGGGTTGTCAATCCGTCGGCGGTCAATTGCAAGATTAAATTGTATATGATAGATAGATAGATTGAAACAAAAATACAAAATAAAATGAATAAAGAAAAAGTGCAGCAAGTATTTTTAGGGTTTTAGTAATATGAGATAGATAGACCCGGGGGCCATAGGTTTCACTAGAGGCTTCTCTCGAGAAAATAGCATACGGTGGGTAGACAAATTACTGTTGGGCAATTGATAGAAAAGCAAATAATCATGACGATATCCAAGGCAATGACCATGTATATAGGCATCACGTCCAAGATTAGTAGACCGACTCCTGCCTGCATCTACTACTATTACTCCACACATCGACCGCTATCCAGCATGCATCTAGTGTATTAAGTCCATAAAGGAACTGAGTAATGCCTTAAGAATGATGACATGATGTAGACAAGACAAACTCATGAATTAATAAACCCAATGAATAGATCCCATCTTTTTATCCTTAGTAGCAATGATACATACATGTCATGTCCCTTTCTGTCACTGGGATTGAGCACCGCAAGATCGAACCCACTACAAAGCACCTCTTCCCATGGCAAGAAAAATCAATCTAGTTGGCCAAACCAAATCAATAGATCAGAGAAGAAATACGAGGCTATAATAATCATGCATAAAAGAGATCAGAGAAAACTCAAATAATTTCATGGATAATCTGATCATAAACTCACAATTCATCGGATCCCAACAAACACACCGCAAAAAGTGATTACATCGGATAGAACTCCAAGAACATCAAGGAGAACATTGTATTGAAGATCAAAGAGAGAGAAGAAGCCATCTAGCTACTAACTATGGACCCGAAGGTCTGTGGTAAACTACTCACGCATCATCGGAAGGGCAACAAGGTTGATGTAGATCCCCTCCGTGATCGATTTCCCCTCCGGCAGATTACCGAAGAAGGACCCCAGATGGGATCTCTCTGGAACAGAAGCTTGCGGCGGCGTAAAAAGTATTTTGTGGACTCCCCTAAGGGTTTCTGATTTTTCCTAAATTTATATGCTGGAATTAGGTCAAACGGAGATGGGGTGGGCCTACGAGGTACCAGGGCACGCCACCCCCCTGGGGAGCGCCCTGGTGCCTCGTGGCCCACCTCTTCCTCTTCTGGCCCTCTCCTAAAGCTTCCGGTGTTTATCTTCATAAATAAAAAATCTCCAAAAAGTTTGGTTGCATTTGGACTTCGTTTGGTATTGATTTTCTGTAAAGCAAAAACAGGGCAGAAAACAGCAACTGGCACTGGGCACTAGGTTAATAGGTTAGTCTCCAAAAATGATATATAATTGCTGTAAATGATTGTTATAACATCCAAGATTGATATTATAACAGCATGGAACAATGAAAAATTATAGATACGTTGGAGACGTATCAGCCTCCCCAAGCTTAATTCCTGCTCGTCCTCGAGTAGGTAAATGATAAAAACAGAATTTTTGATGTGGAATGCTGCCTAACATATTCATCTCATATTCTTTTCTTTTGTAGCATGGACATTGGACTTGTATGATTCAAAGCAATAGTTTATAGTTTGACATGAGAACATAAATACTCAAGCATGCTAACAAGCAACCATGTTTTTCAAAATATCAATGCTAAAGAAAGTTATCCCTAACCCATTATGCTCAATCATTGATCCATTCATGAAACACACTCGAATATTAGCTACATCCAATGCACAAGTATGACAATAATGTTCTCTAGTTGGTGCTTTTGTAAGAGAAGATGGAGACTCAAATAAAAATAAAAATTGCATAAAGTAAATAGATAGGCCCTTCGCAGAGGGAAGCAGAGATTTGTCAAATGTGCCAGAGCTCAAAGCTTAAATTGAAGAGATAAAAATATTTTGAGAGGCATGCTTTTCCTGTCAACGAAAATGACCGAGAATTCCCATTATCTTCCATGCTAGACACATCATAGGCTGTTCCCAAACAGAAAGTAAAATTCATTTCCTTTCCACCAATTCTTTTACAATCCATGGCTAGCTGTATCCACAGGTGCCCTCCATACCATCACATTCCAAGGATTTTTTTGTTATTAATTTGATTCATGCGGGACTGGGCATCCCTATTACCAACCATTCTCTCGTGCAATGACAAGTGAATAAACACTCATCGTGAGAATAACATACCTAGCATGAAAAATAATGGCCACCCCCTGCTGCCTCATGAGCGGTACAGGCACACAAAACGGGAAAGTTATTTTGAAATTTAGAGTTAGCACACGCAAATTTACTTGGAACGACATTGAAATACCGCATATAGGTAGATATAGTGGACTCATATGGCAAAACTGGGTTTAAGGATTTTGGATGCACAAGCAGTATTTCCGCTTAGTACAAATGAAGGCTAGCAAAAGATTAAGAAGCGACCAACCAAAAAACGAATACGGTCATAAACATGCATTGAACATAACTAACACCGAATAATGCACCATAAGTAGGATGTAACTTCATTGCATAACTATTGACTTAACGTGCATGCATAGGGAATCACAAACCTTAACACTAATATTCTTACTAATTCACAATTACTCACTAACATGACTCACATATTATCATTTCCATGTCGCAAAACTATTGCAAGGAATCACACTTATCATATCCAATGATCTATATGAAAGTTTTCATTATATCCCCCTTGGATATTCATCACTTTGGGACCAATTGCATAACTTGTGCAAATTATCGTTACTATTAATCACCATGTCAACTCTCAAAAAGATTTAAGTGAAGCATGAGGGTGCAAAAATTTCTTCAAAATTTCAATTAACTCAATTCTCAAAATGATATAAGTGAATCATGAGAATTTATTTCTTCAAAATTTCAATCAACTCTCAAAATAATATAAGTGAAGCATGAGAGTTCATTTCTTTAAAATATTAATCTTATCAACTCTTAAAATAATATAAGTGAAGCATGAGAGTTTATTTCTTTAAAATATAGCCACCACCGTGTTCAAAAGATTTAAGTGAAGCACAAGAGCAACTGCCTAGCTCAAAAAATTTAAGTGAAGCACATAGAGTATTCTAACAAATCATCATGATAAACATGTAGCTCTCTAAAGATAGGTGTGTTCAGCAAAGATGATTGTGACAAACTAAAAAGCAAACAAAGCAAAGACTCATATCATACAAGACGCTCCAAGCAAAACACATATCATGTGACGAATAAAAATATAGCTCCAAGTAAAATTACCGATGGTCGTTAGAAGAAAGAGGGGATGTCTTCCGGGGCATCCCCAAGCTTAGACGCTTGAGTCTTCCTTGAATATTACCTTGGGGTGCCTCGGGCATCCCCAAGCTTAGTCTTTTACTACTCCGTATTCCTTCATCCATCGTGATCTCACCCAAAACTCGAAAACTTCAATCACACAAAACTCAACAAAACCTTCGTGAGATCCGTTAGGATAACAAAATAAATCACTACTATAAGTACTGTTTCAAACCCATTCATATTTTATTTTTGCATTATACCTACTGTACTCTAACTTCACCATGGCTTATACCCCCCGATACAATCCATAGATTCATCAAAACAAGCAAGTAGTGCATCAAAAACAGAATCTGTCAAAAATAGAATAGTCTGTAGAGATCTGAATTATGGTCATACTTATGTAACTCCAAAAATTCTGAAAAATTAGTACAACGTGGGAAATTCATATACAAATACTTTGTAAAAAATTCAGAAGGTTCTGACACAACAGTACAGAAACAAAATTCTAGAACTGGACACAAAACTTTCTATTTTCCAACAGCATCAAATTATACTATCTTCCAAATTATCCCAAAGGTATTACTTCGCACAAACACTAATTAAAAACACAAAAACACAATCATACCAGTAGCATGACAGTGGAAACACACAAGAACAGAAACCTATAACAAAAAAAATATTTTATTCATTGGGCTACCTCCCAACAAGCTCTTTCTTTATAGCCATTAAGATAGGCTTAAGATTTCAATGATGCTCACAGGAAAGATAAGAATTGAGGCACAAAGAGAGCATCATAATACATATGACAAACACATTTAAGTCTAACATTCTTCCTATGCATAGGCATTTTATATGCAAACAAATTATTAAGATGAGAAATATCTAGCATATGCAAAGGTGAGGAATAAAACATTGACAATCTCAACATAACGACAGGTAATTTAGTAACATGAAAATTTCTACAACCATATTTTCCTCTCTCATAATAATTACATGTAGGATCATAATCAAATTCAACAATATAGCTATCATATAAAATTTTCTCTCCATGATCCACATGCATAAAATTCTTATAGTCTTCAAAAATAGTGGGATTAACATCAACTAATGTCATGACCTCTCCAAACCCACATTTATCATAAATTTTATAAGATTGAACACTCTCAAAATATGTGGGATTAGTTTTACCTAGAGTTGACACTCTTCCAAACCCACTTTCATTATTATTGCAAATATATTCATCATGAGGCTTAAATAAATTTTCAAGATCATAAGAAACATCACCCCAATCATGATCATTACAATGAGTGGTGGACATAACAAAACCATCATCCCCAAGCTTGGGGTTTTGCATATATTTAACACAATTGACATTAATAGAGTTTATAATAACAGCATTACAATCATGCTTTTCATTCAATGAGCTATCGTGAATCACATTATAAATTTCTTCTTTTAACACTTCATTACAATTTTTAGATTCACGAATTTCAAGCAAAACTTCATAAAGATAATCAAGCGCACTCAACTCACTAGCAATTGGTTCATAATAATGAGATCTTTTGAAAAGATTAGCAAGTGGATGAGGATCCATATCAATAATTTTTAGCAAGCGAAGATGCAAGCAAGTAGAAGACACATGGCAACACAAGCAAACAAGAAAAAAGGCAAACGGAAAATATTTTTGTATTTTTGTAAAAACTTTTTAGAAGTGGGGGAGGTGAAAACGAGAGGCAAATCCAAATAAAGTAAATGCAAGGAGATGAGAGTTTGTGCAAAGGTACTTGATAGATGTTGATGATGTCTCCCCGGCAACGGCGCCAGAAATTCTTCCTGATTGCTTGTAGCTTGCGTTGGTATTTCCCCGAAGAGGAGGGGATGATGCAGCACATCAACGATAAGTATTTCCCTCAGTTATGAAACCAAGGTTATCAATCCAGTAGGAGAACCAAGCAACACTATGTAAACAACACCTGCACACAAACAACAAATCCTTGCACCCAACGCGAACGAGGGGTTGTCAATGCCTCGGCGGTCAATTGCAAGATTAAATTGTATATGATAGATAGATAGATAGAAACAAAAATACAAAATAAAATAAATAAAGAAAAAGTGCAGCAAGTATTTTTAGGGTTTTAGTAATATGAGATAGATAGACCCGGGGGCCATAGGTTTCACTAGAGGCTTCTCTTAAGAAAATGGCATACGGTGGGTAGACAAATTACTGTTTGTTTAATTGATAGAAAAGCAAATAATCATGACGATATCCAAGGCAATGATCATGTATATAGGCATCACGTCCAAGATTAGTAGACCGACTCCTGCCTGCATCTACTACTATTACTCCACACATCGACCGCTATCCAGCATGCATCTAGTGTATTAAGTCCATAAAGGAACGGAGTAATGCCTTAAGAACGATGACATGATGTAGACAAGACAAACTCATGAATTAATAAACCCAATGAATAGATCCCATCTTTTTATCCTTAGTAGCAACGATACATACATGTCATGTCCCTTTCTGTCACTGGGATTGAGCACCGCAAGATCGAACCCACTACAAAGCACCTCTTCCCATGGCAAGAAAAATCAATCTAGTTGGCCAAACCAAATCAATAGATAGGAGAAGAAATATGAGGCTATAATAATCATGCATAAAAGAGATCAGAGAAGACTCAAATAATTTCATGGACAATCTGATCATAAACTCACAATTCATCGGATCCCAACAAACACACCGCAAAAAGTGATTACATCGGATAGAACTCCAAGAACATCAAGGAGAACATTGTATTGAAGATCAAAGAGAGATAAGAAGCCATCTAGCTACTAACTATGGACCCGAAGGTCTGTGGTAAACTACTCACGCATCATCAGAAGGGCAGCAAGGTTGATGTAGAGCCCCTCCGTGATCGATTCCCCCTCCGGCAGATTACCGGAGAAGGATCCCAGATGGGATCTCTCTGGAACAGAAGCTTGCGGCGGTGTAAAAAGTATTTCATGGACTCCCCTGAGGGTTTCTGATTTTTTCTGAATTTATAGTGCTGGAATTAGATCAAACGGAGGTAGGGTGGGCCCACGAGGTACCAGGGCGCGCCACCCCCCTGGGGCGCGCCCTGGTGCCTCGTGGCCCACCTCTTCCTCTTCTGGCCCTCTCCCAAGCTTCCAGTGTTTATCTTCATAAATAAAAAATCTCCAAAAAGTTTGGTTGCATTTGGACTTCGTTTGGTATTGATTTTCTGTAAAGCAAAAACAGGGCAGAAAACAGCAACTGGCACCCCTCCGGCAGATTACCGGAGAAGGATCCCAGATGGGGGGGGGGGGGGGGGGGGGGGGGGGGGGGGGGGGGGGGGGGGGGGGGGGGGGGGGGGGGGGGGGGGGGGGGGGGGGGGGGGGGGGGGGGGGGGGGGGGGGGGGGGGGGGGGGGGGGGGGGGGGGGGGGGGGGGGGGAAAACAGGGCAGAAAACAGCAACTGGCACTGGGCACGAGGTTAATAGGTTAGTCTCCAAAAATGATATATAATTGCTATAAATGATTGTAAAAACATCCAAGATTGATAATATAATAGCATGGAACAATAAAAAATTATAGATACATTGGAGACATATCAGGGGTCGTAGGACATACCTTCACGGTTGCCAATTTACACACTTCTCTTTCTTACTCTTGCATTCCTCGTTGTCCTGGCATAGACCAACTCCTCTAAAAATAAAATGCAAATGAACTCCAAGGGGCTAAGTAAAGAACAAGAGCAAAGCAAAGCTTATTCTATTTTTTTGGTTTTTGGGTTTTTGAAAACTAACTTGCAACCCAAAAATCGCAAAAGGCAAAAATAAAAGCAAAAGCAAATAAAAAGAAAAGTGTTGGAACAAACCAACACGAGTGTTGTGAAGCTCCTCGAGCTTAAGTACAACCTCATTACAACTTATTCAAATACCGCCACATCTTGATGTAGAAGTGGTGATAACCTCCCCCAAGCTTAGGCTCTTGCAAGCCCAAACCGGCGAGATCATTGTGGCGGTTGGTCAGGAGCCCACTCCTGCCTCTAGTTGGAGAAGTTCATGTTAATGTAGGCGGTCGTGCCTCTCAGGGATGATGCGAGGTTGCTCATATCTTGGATAGAGCCCTGGAGGTTATTGAAGTCCGCGTAGGTGGTGTAGTCTTGTTGGGGCTGCTCTTCCTCTTCGTCGGTGGCGAGTTCTTCTTCATCTACTTGTTCAGGTTCTGGCCCTTCTTGGTCAAATGCTGCATCTCCTTCCTGTGCAACATAATGCAATTGTCCATTCTCGATGGAGAAATGGTTAGGCATAGGTGTGGGTAACAAGTACGCCACTCCAGGAATTTTGATACAATGATGACCATTACGCACTACTACCATACCAGCGCTAGTGAGAACACGAATGTTAACAAGGGTGTTATCGACAATGGGCCAGAGATGATCGTAGTTGAGGCCAAGGGAGTTGGCCAACATGGTGATCACTTCTCTACACATGATATCTACTTGTGCATGGTTTGCTTGATGCGCGAGGTGTAGCAAAAGTATTGCCCCTAGGTTGGGCAGATAACTGACGTCTAGGTTTGCTGCTTTCCCAAGAACTAGCATGTTCTCATCATTCACCTTAGAAACTTCTCCTCGTGCCTGCAACGAGTTAGTGATAGCATAGTAGAAATAATGTATAGCAGGACTTTCAATGCAACTGGCTCTATGCCTAGAGCCATGGTGACTCATCCGAAGAAAGGATTGCCTCGGGTGCGGGTCAGTGAAATCATAAACATATCTAATATCATTATCATTGTTGGGAAAGCCAAAGTAGTTACACCACTCAACGAAAGTGATGTTGAAATCTTGGTCAAGGAGACGAAAGGTGATCCTCTCCTCCTCATATGCATTTGGCATTAAACCAACATTGTGCGAGAGAGTGCTAAGAAACTCAAGCGTCAATCGTTCATTAGTCTCACATCCCTGATAAACAAAGTGATGCAACCCGACATTATGACAAAGCAAATTAAAATCATGAGTGATACCTAGCTTGGTGAGAGTATTCGCACAAGCCCATTTGGTTGCTTTGATCTTCCTTGTTGTGAACTTCTGGAACTTCTTCCTTGCTCCATGATCGGTGAAGACGATCCCCTGAGTGAAAACTTGTTGCGGTGGTGCAGTGGATGAACTTGAACCACTGCGTACGTGAGAAGACCTCCGTGTAAACATCTATAAAACAATTTTTCTGTCCAATACAATGTAACAATAATGATCCTACGGTACTCACAGCATCATACTCCTCTAGAAACATCTACAAATCCATGCCAAATTCAAGTTTGAATCAAAAATGTGCATATCCTAAGCATGGCAATGCTAGGCATGTAGAACATGGATTCACGAAAAATAAATTGGGGATAGGAGGAGAAACGTACCGTAGATCGATCACACGGAAGGATTCGAGTAGAGAGATCGGGCGAAGTTTTGCTAGGGTTTGGAGAGGTTTGGAGGAAGAAGAAGGAGGAAAGAGAGAGATGGGGGCGAAATACCTTCTTCCTCGAGCTTATTGGATCTGCCGGCGCACAAAACGACCGCTCATACGGGCGCTAACGCCACTATGGAACGCCGTGTTTGACCTGGTTAAACTCACCTTTGCCTGCGTGCAGATGAAACGACTGCTGAAACGGACGCAGGCGTTCATTTTGAATGCCGTCTTTCATTCTGTTCTTTCTACGCTTCTGGTCGACGATGTCAAATGACCGCTCGAATGGGCCTGTTTGGAACGCCGTCAAACACACTGGAATTTTCTTCATTTTCTGCAAAAGAATCAAACGACCGGTCGAACGGGCCTGTTTGAAACACCATCTTTAGGTGAAACAGGTATTTGAGAGAAACCAGAATAACCATCTAGGAAGCAAAAGTGTGTATGCTTAGATAATCTTTCTAACATTTGATTAATAAAAGGCAAAGGGTAATGATCTTTCCTAGTAGCTTTATTTAATTTCCTGAAATCAATAACCATCCTATAACCGGTTACAATTCTTTGTGGAATGAGTTCATTTTTATCATTAGGAACAACGGTAATACCTCCTTTCTTAGGAACACAATGAACATGACTTACCCGTCTACTATCAGCTATGGGATAAATTATACGTGCCTCAAGAAGCTTTAATATTTCAGTTCTTACCACATCCTTCATTTTAGGATTCAGCCTTCTTTGATGATCAACAACGGGTTTAGCGTCTGGCTCCATATGAATCTTATGCTAACATAAAGTGGGACTAATGCCCTTAAGATCATCGAGAGTATATCCAATAGCAGCACAGTGCTTCTTTAGAGTTTTAAGTAATCTCTTTTCTTCATGCTCTGAAAGGTCAGCACTAATAATAACATGATATATCTTCTTTTCATCAAGATAAGCATATTTAAGTGTATCGGGTAATTGCTTTAAATCAAACACAAGATCACGCTTGGGTGGTAGAGGATTTCCCAAGGTTTCAACAGGCAGATTATGTTTAAGAATATGTGCTTGTTTGAAGAACAACTCATCTATTTCATTTCTTTCATTCATATGCATATCATTCTCATGGTCTAGCAAATATTGTCCTAAAGGATCAGTAAGAGGCACAGCAATAGAAGCAAGACCTATAATTTCATCTTTATTGGGTAATTCTTTATCATGAGGTTGTCTACGAAACTTAGAGAAATTAAATTCATGAGATATATCACCAAACTTAACTCTAACCTTCTCTTTAACACAATCAATTTCAGCATTAACGGTATTCAAGAAAGGTCTACCAAATATAATGGGACAAAAATTATCTTGTTGTGAACCAAGTACTAAGAAATCAGTAGGGTATTTGATCTTACCACACAAGACTTCATCATCTCTAACAATCCCAAGTGGTGTAATAGTATCTCTGTTTACAATCTTAATACTAACATCAATATCTTCAATATCAACAGGTGCAATATCATTCATTACTTCTTGATATAAAGAAAACAGAATAGCACTCACACTAGCACCCATATCACATAAACCATGATAGTAATGATCTCCAATCTTAACAGAAACAACAGGCATGCCAACTACAGGCTTGTTCTTATCTAGCATATCTCGTTCATTTCTAACAGGTTTAGCAATTCTAGTAGCCTCATCGCAAAAGTAAATAACATGCCCATCAATATCATCAACCAAAAGATCTTTAACCATTGCAATATTGGGTTCAACCTTAATTTGTTCAAAAGGTCTAGGTGTTCTTATATTAATTTTGTTAACCACAGTTGAAGCTTTAGCATGTTCCTTAATCCTAACAGGGAAAGGAGGTTTCTCAATATAAGCAGTGGGCACAACTGGATCAACATTGTAAACAATTGTTTCTTCTTTAACAATAACGAGTTCTTCACTTAATTCAATAGAGTGACTGTCTGAGTTTCGTGGGTCCTCCCGAAGGGCTCTCCGAGTGATCGTCCGGTTTTTGATGGTCCTCCCAAAGGGCTGTCCGAGAGACCGTCCGAGGGACTGTCCGACCGCCTCCCGGAGGGCTGTCCGAGGGGCAGATGAGGAATACATCCTCGCGGTTGGGAAGTTGTAAATCCTAGCTGCGGGGATCTGCACCGCCGATCGTCATCGACTCTACTTCCGCTGCGCTTCGAGTCGGTAACGAAAAGATCAAACCTTGTATGCAGTCTCCATAGTGATCCTGGGCGTGCTCGCTGTGCGGAAATTTTTTGTTTTCTGTCGCGTTCCCCTACAGTGGTATCAGAGCCGTGCTATGTGTAGATGCAGGTTGCAATCTAGAATACATGATATGTATGGGTGTTGCACAATATAATTAGGTAGTAGATGAGATCTATTGCTGAAAATTATTTGTGCGGGTAGCAGATGAAATCTGTTACCCGATGTTCTTGTTGCTTCCCTTGAATTTGCATAGTCCGTATCTTGACAGCATTATGGAATCTGACAAAGTTCTGGCAATCCGCGATCCTTTCATGCTGCTCCTGAGTATGCTGATTGACAGATCAATGATCTGCTAACAGTTCTTTGGGTTCCACTTTAGTCAAAGAAAGATGAATGTTTCACAGACTAAAGGGCAATGCAGATATGATCTGCACGGGGGTCATGCGTATGACGAAGTTTAGTATGGGGCTCAAGATTTTATTATCTCGTGTTTCATACACCCCGCATGTTAATCTAGCGACTTGGATAATCATGCTTGGTGATAAACGTTGGTAGCTGCGGTTTGGTTGAAACCTTAGAAGCCACGTAAAATAAATTTTTGCATAAACCGATTAGAGGCGTCTAACTTGGTTTTGCAGGATGACATAAGATGTGCATGTGATGTGGTATAGCAGTGCTCATATAAATTTGATTAGGTATGAGATGACTATACAATGTAAATTAACATGACCTGCGTGTCATGATTCGGCATGATGGCTGGAGCCATATGATTGCACTTTAATGACCTGCGTGTCAACCTTAGGTAATGCACTTATTTTATTAGCTATAGAGATAGCAATATTATCTGGTGCATCGACAAGGTGGTGGCAAACTTCGCGAAGGTGAACACCGATGCGAATGCCGAAGACGAAGAAATACAAGACTTCTCCGTCAGAAAGGGCTATACGATATCATGCTATTATGAATTGCCTGAGATGTTTATCCCTTATGATGCACCCTTCTTGATTGCGTGGTAGTTGCTTTTTATTAGGGTGATCTCTCACTTAAAATATCAAGTAGTTAGTGTTCTCCCAAGTGTAGCACCGTCACGGCACCTTTCCTTTCGGGGTGCGCCAGGATCTCCCTGGTTACGAACGATTGTACGGGTGTGAGGTGGGTGAGTTGAGACCTCACAGCGAGATCACTTGGTTGTCTTGATGTTCAGGCATGAAAGTCATGAGCTCGGAACACACACATCGAAAGATGAACAAGAATCACATGGATGATGTGATCGGCAAGTTTGCCTACCGATTGAAGTTCGCGCCATTTGAGTTCATCTCGAACCGTGGTGTTGAATTGAAATGTGAATCTTGAATCACTCACAATCAATTATGAGAGATATTGTTTTGAGTGGGAGCGCATTGTAGAATTAATTTGTTTAATTCTCAGTGCAATTAATTTTGAACACTGTCTAAGTGTGATTTGCATAAAAGTTGTAGAATCATGGCTCGTGTTTCCACCTTCCCTGTTAAAATTGAATAGCTGTTAAATATCTGGTTAAAACTTTACGGTTGGTAACATAATGTGAGGATTGTCCTCAAGAGTGCCGAGAAGGACTTTGTCCTATCGCATGCTTTCGGTATTCTCCCGCTAATGCTATGGATGATGTGACTCTCGTCCTTCCATCCAAAAACCTAGAATTCTGTTATGATCAAATGCAATATGTTTGCTTCCATGAGACCCGAACTTCAAAAGTTTTGGGATAGCTATGTGATATCCATGGAACTGAAAATTAGTTTCAGATACAAACAAAGGCTGAAAGATATGTGATATCCAAAGCAATGTTTGTTTTGCAAACTGTTAGTAAAAGTGTTTACTATGCATTAGACTAATACAAGAGGGATCCAGTAGAACGCCACTCTTGAGTTGGGTGCTTCTTCTGAGAGTAGGAGAAATATTGGAAGTAAAACTGTTAGAAGTATAAAGGCAAAAGGAGGGAAGACTGGAATGTCCAGCTCATGTATGAAAGTCATACAAGTTATTGATGTTTGGAAGGCTGGTCAAAGAAATAGTTTTTGGGAATTGTGATTAAATTGTTAGTCACTAATTCTTGGGTATTGTGATTGATCACAGAAATACCCGCTCAGTTGCCTTCTGTTGCAACTCGATGCAAAAACTACTACGGCCTAAAAGACTTGCCAGTTATGAGGTTTAGGTATACACAGGGAACATAGTAAATGTTACTATACCTTCCATCGGTGTATTACCGTCTGTATTTATTTTCATGATTCATTTAGAGTTTTTACACACTCTAGCCCATTGCATAAGGTATCTTGCAAGAAGGTTGTTCATAAGAGAACTTTTCATGTTCGGTGCTATGAATAACATAAGGGCCATACTTTCATTGTGAATGAGAAGTATGCTATGAATATTGATAATAATACATTACCTCTGGATTTACTTTCATGATTCATTTTAGAGTTTTATACACTCTAGCCCATTGCATATTGTTTGTTGCAAAAGGGTTGTTCATAAAAGAACAATTTTTGTTTGGAATTATGAATAACATAAAGGGACATGCTTCCATCTAGGATGGGGTGTATGTTATGAATATTGATGGTAATATGATACATCCATAACACTGACGCTAAATGTCGCAAGACTAAAGGAATACCACATTTGTGTGGCACTGCATTTGGTCACATTGGAGAAACTCGCATGGAGAAATTCCATAATGATGGATTTTGAAGTCGTTTGATCATGAATCATCTGACACTTGCAACTTTCCTCCAAAAGGTGAAGTGACTAAAAAACCGTTCATAGGCCATAAGGAACGAACAACGAACTTATTGGTGACCATACATTTTGATGTGTGTAGTCCGATAAATGTTGTTGCAAGTAGTGGATTTTTCTATCTTCAAAAATGACTCAAGTAGATATATGGATATTTGCTTGATGAGACGCAAGTCTGAATCTTTTGAAATCATTTGAAAGGTTCTCAATATGAAGTAGACATTATTGTAACAAGAAAATTATGTTTCTACAATTTGATTGCAAAAAGGAATATTTGAGTTACAAGTTTAACGTATGTCTGATGAGTTGTGAAAAGAGTTTCATAACTTACACCTCCCGGAACACCACTGTTGTGGAATGTCTGTGAAGATGTAATCAAACCATTTGTGACATGGTAAGATCAAAGATGACATAAATCAATTTGCCATTATCCCTTTTAAAGTAATGCTTTAGAGACTGCAGCTTTTACACTGAAAAGAGCTCCATCGGGTCTGTTGAAATGATGCCATGGTATGGTACACCCAACCATGATATATCTTTTCTCAACATTTAGAATATGGGGCTTGTGTAAGATAGTTACATACCTATTCCAAATCAGACAAGTGCTACTTTGTAGGTTATCCCAAAATATTGGGTATTTCCCCACCACTATACCGAGGCAAAAGATTTTGCCACAAAACAGTATGCTTTTGAAGAGAATAGTTCTTGCAAAAAGGTGAGTGGGAGGACAGTGCAAATTGATGAGATAACAAGTATCTTCGTCATCAGGTCAAAGGAAAGGAACCTTGGAAGTAATTCCAGAGTTTCCTACTGCGACTGATACGGAAGCCTCTACATGAGATGTATGGACTTCGGTCGAACTTGCAGCTGAACGACGTCGGCAAAACTCATGCAACCTCTCAGGTGCGCATACGAGATATTGTTGTTAGACAACGGTATACCTACGATACACAAGAAAGCAATGATGGGCCCTGACTCCAGAATTGGCTAAATGCCAATACAATCCGAGATAGTCTCCATATAAGTGATTCAAGATTAAAAACTTGATACACCTTTCGGAAGACTTAGAGTCTGATGAATATTTATGGAACTAAAAACTGATACGGATAAAAATGTTTCATCCATAAAGCTCGACTTGTTGCAATAACAAGTTCAAGGAGTTGATTGCGATGAGATTGTCTCACCGTAGCGATGCTAAAAGTCGGTTCGGGTTGAACGAGCAATTAATACAAATTTCACCATGAGATATGAAACATGGATGCCAAAAGGATTTCCATCTAATGGAAATGCAACCTAGGACTTGTATGTGATACAGTCCAAAGTATTTTGTCGATCCAGAGGATGCTAGTAAGTATGCAAACTTCAGACTTCCAGCGATGGACAGAAGAGAGCAAAGTGGAGTTGGAATCTTCGTTTTGATGAAATAGTCAAAAGAGTTTGGCTTCATCAATGAGTAACGAAGATGCTTGTGGTTTCAAGAAAGTAAGTGGGATCATAATGATATTTCTAAAAACCTTGTGTGCTTGACACATAGTTAATTGGAAATAAATTTCTTGACACGAATTAGGACTTCATTTGAAAATAGTTTTTTGATGAAGTGCTTGGGCTAAATAGCCTTGATATTAGGTATGATGATCTATGGAGATAGATTTACCTAATGGGGCTGAGCAAAAAGTACATATTGACAAGATGCTAAAACCTTTTAGCACTAAAAATGTCAAGGAGTGATTCTTGCCGAAGTCACATGGAAAGAGTTTTTGCAAGACACAGTGTCCCAAAACACTGATGAGCAAAATACATGATGGAAATTCCACACACTCTTGTGTTTGGATTAATCATGTATTCCATGGTATGTATAACAACCAGATATGTCCAATACTCCAAAGTTATTGCGAGTATAGATACCAAAGTGATCAAAAGTACTGATCATGGGACAACAGTGAAAAAGGGTCATTGAGTACTAAAGTAGAACTGATGACATGTTTTCTCGCAAGCGGAGATCATGAAGAGTTTGTTGTAAAAGGTTACATCGATATAGTCTTCATCAATGCTCCATGCGATTTTCGATTTAAATTAAGGGTTTTGTGTAACACACAATATGGTGGCACAGTAGTTGGAAATTGTTCCAAACAAGTTACTGTGGCGAATTCTATAACAAAGGCTAAGTATGTTGCCGCTTTCGAAGCGACAAACAAGATGTTGAATCATATAGTTCATTCATGAACTTAGTATGGTTCCAAGAAGGCTTGGGTCAATGGGACACTATTGCAGATAGTTGCTCCATAGCTCAGTCTGAGGAATCAAGGTTCGGCCTGTGATTCACATATATACAAAGCCAAGTCCACACAAAATATGAATTTTGTAAAAGCGTGAAAACGCGAGGATATGCAAAGACACACACAGAGCTGAAGTTGTCAGATCCGTTGGACATCAGGCTATACCACATGCGAAGCATATTTTACACCAGTGTGCCATAGGTGTAAAGTGCATTAACATTAACTAGATTATTGACTCTAGTGCAAGTGGGAGTCTGTAGGAGATATGCCCTAGAGGCAATAATAAATGTTATTGATTATCTCCCTGTTCATAATTATGTTTATGTTCCATGCTATAACTGCTATGGTTCCCGAGCCCGTATATCCATAAAGGCTCTGAGGAAAACCCATGTGCATGTGTGGAATAATAAATGGTAAAAAGTATTCCTGGTCAAGCCTCTAAGACTGGCTCAAGTGTTGCATGATGATCACATTTTCCTGATCATGGGCATGTCTATGCCGGCAACTTTGAGGGCACAATGTTAGGAGAACACTTGTGTTGAATCGACCCGATTGATGTTATGCTATGAGATTCATCCATCATAAGTTAATGGTTAATAACATAGAGAAAGTTAATGTTTGCATAATTCCTTAGACCATGAGAGTATCGAGTTTCTTCATGCTTGATTCATGAGCTTTGGGGCTTGTTAAACGTCATCCGTAAATGGGTGACTATTACGGCGGCTTACGGGTTCATGGGAAAGTATGACAAGGGACTTGATAGCTCAAGATTGTGAATTGCTCCTCCAACGATGGAGAGATATCTCTAGGCCCTCTCGGTGTTACGGTATCCATCATCGTCTGGCCAGACACATTGTGATTTGATCACAGGGATGCCGAAACACAGGAACGAGAAAAGAGAACAATACCGGTAACGAGGTAACTGGCATAGTGAACAAATTGTTGATTCATAGGGATGCCGATAAATCTCACCTCGGGTATTTGTAACATATCGCAAAGCAAAAGGAATAGCACACGGCAACTGGAGGTTCACTCGGATATTCATTCGTGTGGGTATAGGGGTCAATATGGGTGTCGACGGCTCCGATGTTGATCATTGATCCGAAAGTGTTCCGAGTCATATCTATACTTCACCGAACCTATAGGGTCACATGCTTAAGGGTCATCTATCTGCTGAATACTAGACAGGGAGTCTGAGAGAAAATCACCGAAAAAGTTTCGGACGCAATGGAAACGTTCCGGAGAGGACACTGGAATAGTTTTGGTAAAACTGAAAAGTTGTTTCAGGGTATACCATTAAGTCAAATTGGTTTTGGCACATGTCTGGAAATTCTTGGAGGGTGGCAAAATCATTCTAGAAACTTTTGGGATTTTTCCGGAAGAAAAACCGGAAATGTACCGGAGCTGCCGGAACCGCTTTGTCTGCTTTTCGCAGATGAAAATCACTAATCCAGAATTGTTTTGGAACGCATTGAAAATTATTTTAGTGGGTACTGGAAATTTTCTAAGCCCACATAAATATTTTTAGTTCGAACGGACGCTGAAAAATGTCATCGTGAATAGTGAAAGTGCTTTTTGGTTTACTTTTTTGGAAAGCCACCTTTTAGGGCTTTTGTGAAAAGGCTTCTAGAAGGACTTGGGAGCCAAGGAAGCCCCTCATGGGGGCCCCCTAGGGGTGGCCGGCCACACATGTGGAGCTCCATGGAGCTCCACTTCCCTTCCCTTTATGCCCTTGTGGGAAATCCATGTGATGGGTTTTTTGGGTATTTTTCCATATGGGATTTCCTATAAATAGGGGTGGAGGGGGTGCTCTCCACACTCATCCTTGCTCTCATACACATGCCATTGATATTTCTGGCTTCTCTCTCCCTCCCAGCGAAATAGTTTCATAGAGCCGAAAGGCTGTCTGGGTTCCGGTGGGAACTAGTTCTGGACGGCGAAGCCCTGCCGGATAGATGACACCGTATGTGTGCAACTCTGTAGAGAGATCGTAGTTTCGGTCTTAGTTCGAGAGTGCCTCCTGAAGGGCTGTCCGAGTGACTGTCTGAGTTTTGTGGGTCCTCCCGAAGGGCTGTCCGAGTGATCGTCCGGTTTTTGATGGTCCTCCCGAAGGGCTGTCCGAGAGACCGTTCGAGGGACTGTCCGACCGCCTCCCGGAGGGCTGTCCGAGGGGCAGATGAGGAAATACATCCTCGCGATTGGGAGGTTGTAAATCCTAGCTGCGGGGATCTGCACCGCCGATCGTCATCGGCTCTACTTCCGCTGCGCTTCGAGTCGGTAATGAAAAGATCAAACCTTATATGCAGTCTCCATAGTGATCCTGGGCGTGCTCGCTGTGCGGAATTTTTTTGTTTTCTGTCGCGTTCCCCTACAGTTCTCTCAACATGCCATTGGGCATGGTTCTCTTGCATATCATCTAGTATCTTCTTGACATCTTCTATGGGCTTTCCCATGATTGTTCCTCCTGCAGCTATATCAAGCATAGTTTTTGACATGTGATTCAAGCCATTATAAAACATATGAAGGATTAACCACTCCTCCATTCCATGATTGGAGCAGTTTCTTATAGCTTCTTTCATTCTATCCCACACAAGCGCTAGTGGCTCACGTTCCTCTTGCTTGAAACCTATAATCTGAGAATGTAATTGCATAATTTTTGCAAGTGGACAAAACTTAGATAAAAATTTACTGCAACAAGCAGCCCAAGAAGTAATACTGCCTTTAGGCAAAGCTAAAAGCCATTCCTTAGCTTTTCCTCTCAAAGAGGAAGGAAATAAGCGAAGTTTAAGAGCATCTGGGTCATAATCCTTTATGTGTGTCATGTTGCACAATTCAGTAAAATTATGTAAATGCATACCTGTATCTTTAGAAGCAGAGCCTCCAAATTGGTCCTGTTGAACCATGGAAATTAGGTTTGGTTTGATCTCATATTCTGCAGCTGCAACATCAGGTTGTGCAATTGGTTCATGCATGAAATTATTGCTAGGAGTAGCAAAACTCCCAAGATTACGAGCCATAGTAAATTTGTGGTATTTTCCACTATAAGACTTGCAATAAAATAAAACTTAAACTAAAAAATGAAAGAAAAAAGAAAACTAAAAATTAACTTTAACAAAAACTCTAAACACAAAGACTAGGAATACTAAACTCCTCCCCGGCAACGGTGCCAGAAAAAGGGCTTGATATCTCCTTTTTATTGATCCGATATTGGAACAAGAAAGGGTATCCCACACCTATTTCCCTAGAGGTGACCCTGGGTATTGAACCCACGAGAGGAAGATCCCCTTGAAGCAATGGTCTCTAGCAAGCTTTTGCCAAAGTCTCAAATCCAGCTTTTGACCGGATCAGCAAGCAAATTATGATTCAAACACTTATAATAAAAAGAAGGTACGGGGATGAGGTCTTAATGCTTACAACCATGTATTGGTGTTGGGATCAAAAATGATATTAGTTTGTGCTCGGGAAGTCACCCATCAAGAGGTGCTTGCTTCGTATCGGAGTGGGGGTGTGTCCAAATAACATCTTGACCGGCATGAGTCCTGCATCAAGAATCAGTTGTCCTACCACAGGCTCTATCCGTCTTGCGGGGTTGCCCCAATAATTAAGATAATAATATCAGACAAAAGCATTGGGCGTTTAATGACTACACCTCATGAATCCCCAAGGTTATGATCCATGTTACCCTACTAAACCTTACTGTCACCGGTGTTTGGTATAACACTTCACAGTCCCCTCGCTCCTAGCCTCATCGGTGCTCGATCTCCATGATCCTGGGTACCTGCAGGGATGAAGATCGCGGACAAGACAAGAGACACTTCACGAAACAATTTTATTTCACACATATGAGATGTTATGTCAAAGATTTCCATTGATCCCTTCACCAAATACCTGGGGTTGCAAGGCTCATGCCTCACCCCATACCTTACCGGACTACTCACACATCGAGATCAGATCGCGGGAAGAAAACATTGAAGAACACATCTTGAGATTGATTGATTACAGTATGTCTTACAATGGATGCCTTGTGCGATGCACGATTACAAGTATAAACTAGTTGAGAGAGCACTATGGTGGTGGAGATGGATATGGAGATGAAAATGGTAGTGGCTAGGGTTTGTGGATGAGGATGATGATGAAGAGGTCCTGGTTGTGCTCGATGCTTTCCCGACGCTCTCCCCTTTGACATTTTGACTGGGTCCCCTTTATAAAAGTTGTTCAGGTGGACAACCTGCCCCGGTTTCCATGCCAAACGACCGCTCATGCGAGTCGTGTGCGGTCGCATGAAACACCGTCTTTGACTCTGGCGGCCTTCTGGCGCCTCCTGGTGACTTATCTCTTCTCCATTTTCCTTCCTTTCCTTTCTCCCACGTGATTCCTTCCCTTTTTAGCCCATTTTCTGTGGAAAAATATCAAAGAGAGGATTTGTGGAATCCCTTGCACTTATTAGCCATTAGTGACAATATCGGAGCGAATATCTCTCTTTTAATGAAATAATGAAATATCTCAGTTTAAACAAGGTTGAAATGAGTATAAAAATATCACTCATCAGCCGGCCAAAGGGGAAGGTTTCCTTCCCCTTGTGGCGCCCCCTCTCCCCTCCCTCCAACCTATATATACTAGAGGCTTTAGGCACTTTTGACACACAAGTTTTGGAGTCTCCTCTAGTTCCTCTAGTTCTAGTTCTAGTTCTAGTTGATCCTAGTTGATCAATTAGAGCTTGGCCTAGATCCTCTAATCCTCATAATGAAGGCCAGTGTGGTTCTAATCTCCTCCCTCTAATTCTCCAGCGATGATTAGTTCTGGACGGCGAAGCGCTGCTGGATCGTGAAGACCGTACGCTTGCAACCAAGTAGAGAGGCCGTAATTTTAGTCTTCCGTTCGAGGGATTATTCGTGGGCGGTTCGCGGGATCGTTCATCTATGGTATGAGGACTTCAAGTACGATCTGCACCGACTCGTCTACTTCCGCTGCACTCCGAAGTCGGTAACGATCATTGATCGAAACCTTATATGCATCTTCATATTGTTCCTCAGTAATCGTAGGGTGAATTTGTTTTGTTTTCTACTACATTTCCCAACATGTTCAATAAGAACCTTCCCCAATTGCTTTAAAACCCTTCGACAATCATAAAGAATCGGAGCCACCATCATCGAATGTCCATGATTTAAGTTAAATGCTTCCGCAACAACTATATTATCCATCTTTATAATTATGTTGTTACACTCAATACGTTGTCTAAGCTTCAGCCATTCCAATAATGTTGATGATTCCGTCGAGACAACATGTTCTACTTTTGTTGTCGACGCTCCAATCAACATACCTCTGTGATCTGGGATAACTACACCACAATAGCCCGAGTGATCCTCTTCTGAGAACGAGGCATAAACATTGAAAGCATGTTGTCCTGCCAAGGGTTTATTCTAGTGATTCAGACCAGGAGTAGGCGCTGATTTCCCAGCCACACGATCAAAGTTTAAGGCTACGACTTGAATTGCATGAGCAGTAGGCAAAGGAGATTGCACACCCTCCTCTTTAGTGACCAACCTACGCTACCACCATACATACCAGGATGTAACAACAACAAACTCTGGAAATTCAATCGACTCTATATAAGTGTACTGATGGGCAACATCACATAGCAGAAACTCAAGCACCTGTGCCCCATATCCACCATCACGCATGTACTACCCAAGAATGTAGCCGAGTTTTTATAATCAATTTTTCCATTATCCCCTGGGAGCGGTAGGCTAGAACCAAGTAGCACCGAAAATGACTGCTATAAGTAGCAAGCCAATTCAAGAAGCTCGATTAGTTTCTTTTGGAATAGTTGAATGAAGTTGGAGCGCAGCCATACTAGAATTGGGTTATATGTAGGTTCAACATCGACGCCCTTAGTTGTGAATCCACTGTGATGTCTCCTTTCATGTCGGCCCAAGTCTTCTTGACAGAAAATCATGGAACCGAGTTTTGGAGATAACCGAGAGATGATAGTAACAACTCAACACTATCAAAAGGTTCAATGGTCATAATATCCTTCCTATCCTTTTGAAGTGGCAACTAACGTTGGCTAGACTAATATGATTTCATCACCTTACGGTCTGGTAAATAGCCTTCCTTAAAAGAGGCAAGGTGATCACACATTAAATTCCCTTTTGAAGGATATCTATTTGACTTTTATGCCATACTTGGGCATCTTCTATGATTTCATGTAATCCAAGAGCTCTTCGAACTTTCTCTTGCTCACTCACATTTAAAAAATGTGTGATCAATTTCTCCTGCTTCCACTTTGCACACTGGGCAGTGGCCAGTAGTACATATATGGAGGTTTGCAAGGATGCACATGCATAGGATAACATTATGCATGCAAACAACGCCATAAGAAATTTTTGGCTTCACCTGACAGTTTTAGGCTCCATAATCTTCTTCCATACCGGATGAGGCGATGTTCTGCCATGCCCAACAAAATGTGTGCTGCTATTCAATAGCAGTCTCACCATTTCCTATAGTAGCTTGATCTAACGGTGAATACACCATTTTTAGTTAGCTGCCATGCAACATAGTCCTCGATCTCCTGTTGATGGATGGGAACTTGTAGTATGCACTCCACATCAACATGCCAAAAAATATCCCGGATCAAGTTCTCATCCCACTCACCAGACACTAACACAAGCCCTATAACTTTGTCAAGACCTTGTTACCTCGGACTGTCACAATTTTTCTGAAAGAGCTATTAGGGATCCAACAGGCATCCCATATGTTTATTTCAATCCATTTCCCACTTGCCAAATACACCTTTTTTTTAAAGTATGAATTCCTGCCCAGATACTCTGCCACACATACGATGAACCTTTCTTCAGTTCACAACTTAGTATGTCACCTGAAGGACAATATTTTGATCGCAACACTCTAGCACATAGTTACCAATCAACCTCCAACACTATTTAGCTAACATTGCCAACTGAAACTATGAATGTCACAGAATCCCATGCCACCTCTATCTTTGAAACACACATCCTCCTCGTTAGGGATCAACCTACGCTGCCACCATATGTACTAGTTACAAACTCCTAAAATTCAATCGGGTCCATATAAGTGTACTGATGTGCAATATCACATAACAGAAACTCAAGCACATGTGCCTCATATCCATCAGCACGCATAACATCTTTTATGTTTTCATGTAATCCAAGATCTCTCCATACTTCTCTTGGTCGCTCAAATTTAAACAATGCGTGACCAATATATTCTGCTCCCACCTTGCACACTAAACACTGACCAGTAGTAGATATATGGTGGTTTGCAAGAATGCAAATGCATGGGATAACATTATGCACACAACGCCATAAGAAAATTTTAACTTTACCTCACAGTTTTAGGCTCCATAATCTTTTCCATACCGGATGAGGTGACAATCCGCCATGCCCAAAAAAATTGTGATGCTATTTGTATAACAGTCTTCCCATTGCCCATAGTAGGCTGATCCAACGGTGAATACGTCGTTTTTAGTTAAGTGCCATGCAACATACTACCCCCTGTTCCGGGTTTATTAGTCCCCTTCATATTTTGGGTCAAAGTTTGACCATAGATTTAACTAGCAAAATATATTTATATGTAACAAAAAAATATCATTAGAAACTTCTTTCAAGTACAAATCTACCTATATAGTTTTTATGGCATATAACTTATATTCTGCTAATCAAATCTAAGGTCAAAGTTCAACACAAAATATGAAGGGGACTAATTAACCCGGACGGGGGTAGTGGTCCTCAGTCTCCTGTTGATGGATGGATATTTGGAGCACGCGCTCCACATCAACATGCCAAAAATCCTCCCGGATCAAGTTCTCAACCCACTCACCACAAACATTTGGAACTCCTTCAATTGCGTGCTCTGTAATTCTGGGACTGGGGAAACCATTGATCATCTTAATTTTTCTTGCCCTTTTAGTGTTGGGTGTTAGGCCAAAGTTGGCATTGATTGGAATCCGAATCTGTTTCGGATTGAGGCCATCCAATTTGCCAAGCTGGTTTTCACTCGAGAGCTCTTCTTTGAGATCATTGGTATTGTTGCCTAGAATATTTGGAAGGAACATAACAGCAGGCACATAAATCGAACATCTAGAGCTTGGCAGGAAATGACTAAAGCTGATCTTCTTTGGCTTAAATATAGAGTTGATCCCCATCTTTGGGACTATATCACCCTGCTTGCTTTATCTTTGTGAGAGTCCTTGTCCATCTTGGTCTCCCTGACGTGTTGTGCTAGTTACTTTTACTCTTCTGTTGTTGTCTTTAATTTCTTCGTATCCTTGAGGGCTCCCCTCTTAGATTGTACAAATGTAAAGAAAAACTCTATTATTTAATATGGCATAGTAGGAGCCTCTCTTACTGTTTTCAGCTAAAAAAATCACACACACAGGTATAAGTTCATTTACTTTTGTCAAAACCCTGTTACCTCGGATTGTCACAATTTTTATGGTATATAACTTATATTTTGCTAATCAAATCTAAGGTCAAAATTCAACACAAAATATGAAGGGGACTAATAAACCCGGACGAAGGTAGTAGTCATCAGTCACCTGTTGATGGATGGGAATTTGGAGCATGCACTTCACATCAATATGCCAAAAATTCTCATGGATCAATTTCTCATCCCACTGACCACAAACATTCGGAACTCCTTTAATTGTGTGCTCTGTAATTCTAGGACTGGGGAAACCATCGATCATCTGAATTTTTCTTGCCCTTTTAGTGTTGGGTGTTGGGCCAAAGTTGGCATTCATTGGAATCCGAATTTGTTTCGGATTGAGGCCATCCAATCTGCCAAGCTGGTTTTCACTAGAGAGCTCTTCTTTGAGATCATTGGTATTATTGCCTGGAATATTTGGAAGAAACGTAACAAGAGGCACATAAATCCAACATGTAGAGCTTGGCAGGAAAGGACTAAAGTTGATCTTCTTTGGCTTAAATATAGAGTTGATCCCCATCTTTGGGACTATATCACTAGTTACTTTTACTCTTCTGTTGTTGTCTTTAAATTCATTTACTTTTGTCAAAACCCTGGTACCTCGGATTGTCATAATTTTTTCTAGAAGAGCTATTAGGGATCCAACAGTCATTCCATATGTTTATTTTCAATCCATTTTCCACTCGCCAGATACACTCTTTTTTTAAGTTTTGAATTCCTTCCCAGATACTAGTATGTCATCCGACGGATAATATTATGATCGCATCACTCTAGCACACATAAAGATTCATAGTTATCAATCGGCCTCCAACACTGTTTAGCAAATATCGCCAAATTGAAACCATAAATATCACCGAATCTCACGCAACCTCTACCTTTTGGAGCACAAATCCTGCCGTTCATTCGATTTCTACCTAAGGTTGTGCTGCGGCGACGAGCAAAAACGGCAGAGAAACCTTGAGGAGCTCAGGCACAAAGCTTGACTCCGATGTGACGATATGACATGACCCTCCCTGCGGCACGTGCGGTTGACCCACGACAGGACGGCCCCGTTCTCCATCCTACGCCATACCTACCCTTCTCGCTTACATCGGAGCCCACGCCCCGAGCCCAACATCATCGCCCCACCCGTCAGTTATATAAATCAGCCCGTGAGGGCAGGGGCGGGGGTAGGGTTAGCATTTGCGCGTGGGCGCCTCCAAAGAACCACTTGTAGTTCTTCTCCGCAGCCAAATCAATAATTTGGGGAACCACCGGGAGCGGCCGCCGCAAAACAGCTCCGGTTCTTCCCACCGTTCTAATCCCCCAATTTCTCCTCGCAGCTGCTGTTCGATCTCGCCGATTCGAGGTTAGTGTCCCCGCGCGGCGCCCCCTAATTCGTTCCATTTCGCCCCGAATTGTTTACCTCGCATGTTTCGTCATGAAAAATTCGTGAAATTCGAGCTCATTCGGTCACGATTGGGGATTCCCCATTTGGGTTTCCGCGCAGATTCGCGTGGCAATTCGCCGCATCCGTCTAGTTCCCGGATCGGAAAGCAATCTCAGAGCGAGGTGGTCTGAATTCTGTTTAACTTCGTTGTCTGATTTCGCAGGCGGGCTCTTCCGACCTCGTGTAATTATTACCATTTGTCAAGGGTTAGGCGGCGGTTAACGAAGACGCTGGGTGTTCGTCGTGTAGGGTTTGCTCTCCGTGAAGCTGTTTGATTGGGTTTCAGGGGTTGCCTGCATTTCTGTTGATTGGGTTTGGAGGTGGTGAGCCAAGATGCAGACTCGTCAGAAATTCGCTCGTGTCGACACCCAGGAGCTGAAGTCTCGGATCACCAAGAAGCTGGGCCATCAGCGAGCCGAGCAGTACTTCAACAGCCTCAAGAAATTCCTGAGCTTTAAGCTCAACAAGGATGAGTTTGACAAGATTTGCTTGAATGTATTGGGCAAGGAAAATATCAAGCTTCATAATTTCCCCATTCGGTCAATCCTCAGCAATGCTTCCTTGTCCCTTGGACCGCCTAGTAAGCAGACGGTGACCGGTAACTCACAGACTAGCATGGTGTCCAATGGGCCACTGGGCAATGGCGCTCTGCCGGCGAAGATGGGGCGGTCTATCACTAGCAGGGATAGGAAGTTTGCTGATAGGCCAAGCCCCCTTGGTCCCCATGGGAAGGCGCCTCATGGTCATGGAGGCGAGGTGAGCAACTCCTGCGACGTACCAAGATCTAGGGAGCAACAGAGTACCCTGGAGTTTGTTTCAACAGGGAGCAAGGTTATGTTGGAAGTTGTCTCTGTAGAAGATGGGGAGGAGGTTGAGCAAGTGCGCAGTAGCCCAGCATGTGTTCAAAGTCGGAGCCCAATCAGAGCTCCGTTGGGGATTCCAAAGGCTCACACTCCTCAGCCTTCTACCTCTTACACTTATGAAACATGTTATGCTAATGAGGAGTTGCCAGATACTCTGTCATTATGGAAGGTACTTGAGCACAGATTGCAAGCACAAGGCCTGAATTTATCCATGGAGTGTGCTCATGCACTGAATTCTGGGTTGAACTCACATTTAACTCGGTTGCTCAAGTCTTCTTTGGATGTTGCTAAAGCAAGGGGAAATGGAAGGAGGATACATCAAGCAAATGGAAGAGCAGGTCCTTCATGGAATGGTGGACAGAACCATGGCTTCCCTTCAGAATCAGGCCAGCCCTACCAAGCTTCGTTACAAGATGTTAAGGTAGCAGTGGAGTCCAACCGTCAGTTATTGGGTTGTGATTATGCCAAGCAGCATGAGACGATTACCTTTCGTCTTATGGAACAGTGAAAGTCACAAATGCAATTTTGTTGTCTGTTAGCAAATACTATCTTGACCGTATACCCTGTCTGTTATGTTTCTGTTGGCCATGCCGTGAAACTACAGTTAGATTAAGCTGAGATGAATGAACTTAGAATAGTAGGATTGAGTTATACATCCATGATTCTTGGACTTTGTATGTGTAAGTGAACTTTAATAACAAGTGTCTTTGCACACATGGAAAAGATCTGTCGTTATGTCTTTGCTTCATTTAAATGTTAATGTTAGCTTGTGCTGCTGGATTTTGATTGCTCTCACAGCTGAGTAACTCGTCTTATGCCTGGAGTCATGGCATTGTTGTTTCAGTATAACTTTAATATCTGGACAGGTTTTTGCTAGTGATCGAATTGAAACAATTATTTACTTCAATGCTTGATCTTGCCACACTTATAGGCTATAACCTACATAATGGTTTATTCCTGCAGTCATACTGACCTCAGCTCGTAACTACTACCTCTGTAAATGTCTAATATTTTGAGACGGAGGTAGTAATATTTTCAGTGAAATGTGTGATAAGCCCTGCTGATTTGAGTCTTGATGTGTAATATTACTGTAGCTTACAGTTTCTCCTTTCCGTCAACTTCTCCTTTTATGCCCTCCAGACGGTTGGTGCCATCGAGCTGCAACAGTGTTGCTACTCGTACTATTGGTTTAGCATGTACAAACAGGGCAACATGTATTCAACATTGTAGTGAAGCAATATTGTTCCACCTGCATGCTTAAGTTTTTCAATGTTCCATGTTTGCTTGAAATAAGTAGCTAATGCATCATCGAGCCTGTGGACTGTAGCAGAAATTTGCCAAGTTTATCGAGTCGAGTAGCTTATTAGCTCGCTTGTTTGTTACACTTAACGAGTAAAATCTGGAGCTTGCGAGTTCAAGCTAAATGAGCCGAGCTCTTCACAATTCGAGTAGCTCCCAAGTTTCGAGTTTTAATTCCAGGCCTAGCTAGGTGTGGTGTGTTTTCTGGAGAGAGGAAAACTAGCCAAGTGGGTTGTGAACTGTGATCTTTGCTTGCTCATTCTGACGCTTCTATCCATTTTCAACATGTGTGACTAAAAGTACACATATGTGGTAAGTTCGGTGACCACTGATGCAATTCATTAAATGAGTTATGTGGAAACAAAGGGAATCCTTTCCTTTATCTTTTTCTAGGATGATGAAGTTGTCATTTGCGAAACATGTTACTCATATATTCTGCTCCAGGTTAGCTGCTTTCCATTAATTTTTGTGTTCTCATTTGTGCTCGAACTACTTTTTGCTTTTTTAGGGTACATGAACTACTTTGTTGATTAATCTATAAAACTACTATTGATGGTGCGATTGTTCTAGATTACCTTGTTCGCCAGATGTTTGCCCCTGCGTCACAACACAAAATGGCAATACAAGTGAGTTCTACAAATTACCAAATTATTTTTTTATTATCAAGCCTTTCTGTAGATGCTATAACCTTAATTCGTTGGGCCCGACATCCATAACAAAAATCTTTGCCATGCCTTCACAGGTTGGACCCGGTAACGCCAGAGGGCGTAGCTCCTTCTTGAAGGCCTTGCCATAAAAGAAATTGGCGACTTAGATGTATGTTCCTTTTCTCATCTTTGTCATGGTTATGTCATTATATTCTACATCATGTACTCTGCTTGTAAGTAGATGCGTTGGTCTCATTGTGTTGTACCTCTCTTAATAAAACTAGCATGGTAGCGCTCACATTGTGAGGGCATCATCTTCAATGTGGCGGAAGTGCTTTATTTATTATTATATTTATGCAAGTTGTTTTCTTTCCATTAATCCCCTCGTTGCAAAGTACACGTGTTTTAGGAATGGATACATCCCTAAAGGGTTAGCTGCTCTCCTGTAGTTCTTTTTTACCATTTATGCTCGAACTGATTTTCCTTTTTTTTAGGGTACACGAACTACTATTGTTGATTAATCAAAAAAACTACTTTTGCTGCTATTGTTCTAGATTACCTTGTTCTTTGACTGTTTTCACATGCTATATGAGTGAGCCCTATAAATCTTACAAATTATTTTTCTATCAAGCCTTATGCTGATTCTCTGATCTTAATTGGTTGGACCCGACATTTAGAATGAAAATTAATGTCTTTACCTTTACGGATTGTACCCGTCGGAGCAATGGCATAGCTCCTTCTTCAAGTCATTGCCCCGAAGGACAATGGAACCTAGTCATAGGTGTTTTTATTCGTATCTTTGTCATGGTTCTTTCATTGTTGTTGTCTATCTCGTGTACTCTTCTTGTAAGTAGATATTTTGGTCTCATTGTGTTGTGTCTCTTTTAATAGAACTAGCATGGTGGCACTCCCATTAGGACATCATCTTTAAGAGCAACTACAATAAGGTGACGTAAGCAGGCAATAAGAATTTAAATATTATATCTTTACTTAGTTGAAGGAGAGAGAAGATGAGAGAGAAGGGAAGTGAACCACAGATTAAGAGGCAGCTATAGCACAGACTTCAAGACACTTTGTGAGGTTGTAAGGTGAGTCGGTTATTAATAGAGTAGTACATATTTGTAACTTACTACTATAGATGTCGGCTATTAGGTTGGCTGCATGGGACGTTACAACTCCTTATAGCCGATTGTTGGTTGTATTATTAACCTTTGCTCTAATGTGTTTACAAAGAAAAGGTAAATTAATGACCAACACACTCTCAAACTTTCCATTCCAATAATCATCACTTATTTTCTAGTCTTTCGTCGATAATTATGTTAGTGCGTCCTTTTTTTCATATTACTCTTAAGAAACCGCGTATATTACTAATACACTAATTTTCTATGAAGTTTAAGATAATAATTGAAGCTATAATTTTTGTATTGGGTTTCAATGGTGTATCTATCCACCGCATTTGATCAGTATTCCTTTGCAGTATGCATTAGAGCAGTATCAGTGTATATACTATATAGTGATGACCAACATATTTAATGTGTCACATTTTGTTTATAGTTTAACTAAGAGCAACTCTAGAACAATCGTCATAGTGGCAGCCTCCATAACGCGTATGAAGCACACTCCATAATATTATGGAGACCGTCGAGGCAAACGCAAATTTAGAGTCGCCATATTGGCAACCTCCATATATTTTCTTTTCTATTCTGTTTTTCTGTTGTTGCATCAACTCAATAGCCACACACTTAATTCGAGGGATTAAAACACTAATTTAAGCTAACATTGCATTATAAAGTTTTTACATAGCGGGAGAAAAGTTGATTTGTGATATTTCCATATCACAGGTTCGAATTTGTCACTTTTTAGTAACTATAGCATGATTTTTGAGCACCACCACGTCGATGGTGAATGCTATGCATGGGGCACATCGTATGTAAAGAGTCGGTTCGTCCTCTAGGTGCGACAATGTGATGGTCCAGCGCGGTTAAGGCCAGAGCGGAACTGGGAGCATGGGGAGCTTTCGCTCCAACATCTGTGTGCATGGGGAGTAGCAAAAGGCAACCGCGGGGCAGCCACCATCCGACCCGGCCGGCGTATTTTACATCAAGCAAATGGAAGAGCAGGTCCTTCATGAAGTGGTGGACAGAACCATAGCTTTCCTTCAGAATCAGGCCAGCCCTACCAAGCTTCGTTACAAGATGTTAAGGCAGCAGTGGAGTCCAACCGTCAGTTATTGGGTTGTGATTACGCCAAGCAGCATGAGAAGATTACCCTTCGTCTTATGGAACACAAATGCAATTTTGTTGTCTGTTAGCAAATACTATCTTGACCGTATACCCTCTGTTATGTTTCTGTTGGCCATGCCGTGAAACTACAGTTAGATTTATGACTGCAGGAATAAACCATTATGTAGGTTATAGCCTATAAGTGTGGCAAGATCAAGCATTGAAGTACATAATTGTTTCAATTCGACCACTAGCAAAAACCTGTCCAGATATTAAAGTTATACTGAAACAACAATGCCATGACTCCAGGCATAAGACGAGTTACTCAGCTGTGGGAGCAATCAAAATCCAGCAGCACAAGCTAACATTAACATTTAAATGAAGCAAAGACACAACGACAGATCTTTTCCATGTGTGCAAAGACACTTGTTATTAAAGTTCACTTACACATACAAAGTCCAAGAATCATGGATGTATAACTCAATCCTACTATTCTAAGTTCATTCATCTCAGCTTAATCTAACTCGAGCTGCAACAGTGTTGCTACTCGTGCTACTCCCTCCTTCCCAAAATATAAGGCGCGTTTGACTTTTCACGGTCTTTGATGCATGACTTTGACCATCAATATATACCGAAATACATGAATTGAACATGTATTAACAGTATTATCATATTTGTCTCGCAAAAGATAATTTTGTAGGCATACAATAAGTGAAAATCACAGTCAAAGTTGTGCGATGAAGACCAAAAAAGTCAATGTGTGCCTTATATTTTGGGAAGGAGGGAGTATTGGTTTAGCATGTACAAACAGGGCAACATGTATTCAACATTGTAGTGAAGCAATATTGTTCCACCTGCATGCTTAAGTTTTTCAATGTTCCATGTTTGCTTGAAATAAGTAGCTAATGCATCATCGAGCCTGTGAACTGTAGCAGAAATTTGCCAAGCTTATCGAGTCGAGTAGCTTATTAGCTCACTTGTTTGTTACACTTAACGAGTAAAATCTGGAGCTTGTGAGTTCAAGCTAAATGAGCTGAGCTCTTCACAACTCGAGTAGCTCCCAAGTTTCGAGTTTTAATTCCAGGCCTAGCTAGGTGTGCTGCTAACATCTCACCATGTTGTTTTCTGGAGAGAGGAAAACTAGCCACATGGGTTGTGAATTGTGATCTTTGCGTGCTCATTTTGACGCTTCTATCAATTTTCAACATGTGTGACTAAAGTACACATATGTGGCAAGTTCAGTGACCACCGATGTAATTCATTAAATGAGTTGTGTGGAAACAAAGGGAATCCTTTCCTTTATCTTTTTCTGGGATGATGAAGTTGTCATTTGTGAAACTTGTTACTCATATATTCTGCTCCAGGTTAGCTGCTTTCCATTAATTTTTGTTTTCTCATTTGTGCTCGAACTACTTTTTGCTTGTTTAGGGTACATGAACTACTTTGTTGATTAATCTATAAAACTACTATTGATGGTGCGATTGTTCTAGATTACCTTGTTCCCCGGTTGTTTCGCCCCTGCATCACAACTTAAAATGGCAATACAAGTGAGTTCTATAAATTACCAAATTTAAAAAATTATTATCAAGCCTTTCTTTTGATGCTATCATCTTAATTGGTTGGGCCCGACATCCATAACAAAAATCTTTGCCATGCCTTCACAGGTTGGACCCGGCAACGCCAGAGGACGTAGCTCCTTCTTGAAGGCCTTGCCATAAAAAATAGCAACTTAGATGTATGTTTCTTTTCTCTACATCATGTACTCTGCTTGTAAGTAGATGCGTTGGTCTCATTATGTTGTACCTCTCTTAATAAAACTAGCATAGTGGGGTTCACATAGTGAGGGCATCATCTTCAATGTGGCGGAAGTGCTTAGTATTTATTTTATATTTATGCAAGTTTTTTTCTTTCCATTAACCCACTCGTTGCAAAATACACGTGTTTTAGGCATGGATACATCCCTAAAGGGTTAGTTGTTCTCCTGTAGTTCTTTTTTATCATTTATGTTCGAAGAGATTTTCCTTCTTTTAGGGTACACGAACTACTTGTGTTGATTAATCTAAAAAAACTACTTTTGCTGCTGTTGTTGTTCTAGATTACCTTGTTCTTCGACTGTTTCAACATGCTATATGAGTGAGCCCTATAAATCTTACAAATTATTTTTCTATCAAGCCTTTATGCTGATTCTCTGGTCTTAATTGGTTGGATCCGACTTTTTATTTATCAAGCTAGCATGTCGGATGGCACAAGGCCTGAGGAGTGTGCTCAGCCTTTGTATGTGTATGTGAAATTTTTTTTTTTGAAACGAGGCAAAAGACTTGCCATTTTCATTGATTAAGAAGAAGAGAATTGCCCGGTTAATTGACGGAAAACCGGGCTAAAACCGATACAATACAGCCCACATGACATGGGCCCCACCGGCCAACCTGGCCACCGACATGGAACAAAAGCCACGACGGCACATGCCAACAGATGGCCACACGCGCAAGCAACCGACAGCTCCGACTTTGACGACGAGCAACGCAAGGGAAATATGCAGGACTTGCGCCGACCGTGCCCCCTGCAAACGACCACCAAATGCCCGTCATCGTCACCACCTGGACTCGCTCCAACGCAGCTCCGATTTCAAAGCAACCAGCAACCACGAAAGAGCACCTCGGACACGCCGGGAAGAACCGACTACCGAAGACCACGCCGCGACCCAAGCTTCACTCGATGCCATCATCGTTGCCAAATAGAAACCAGCGCCCCGTCTCAGCAAACCACGCGGCAAAGATGCCGCCCACGACGGCGAAGATGCCGTCATCCACCAGTCTCCCAGTCGTAGCCTGCTCCGAGACGATGCCCCCAAGGAGGAGAAAGACGCGAAGACGCCTCCATCGCCCAATCCAGCGGATCTGAGGTTTCCCTCCGGAGCCAAAGCCGTGGGGAGGAGGAGCGCACCTCCACGACGACGCTTCCAAGAAAGATCGTGGCACCCGCGGGCGCCGCCGCCGGCTCCGGTGAAGACCGGAGCAAGGATTTCTCCCGGAGATGTGCCGACCGCCCGCCACCACCGACCGCCGCCAACCAACCACCACCCCTGCCGAGACCGACCTCACTCCGGCCACGAGATCCCACGATCCACCGCGACCAGACACGCACCGCCCCCTGGCCGAAGCCGCCACCACCGAACCCGGGGCCGCCGCCCCGGCAACACCAACAGCCACCATAGCCAGCAGATCTGGCACCCACCTTGCACTGCATTGCCACGAAGCCGCAGATCCTCGCTACAACACCGGAGCCGGGGGGGGGGGGGGGGGGGGGGCCACCCCGTCCCGAATCCCGCCTGGATGAGCTGCCGGGCCAAACCCGAACGCAGCCCGCACCACCGCCGCACTGCCAAGCCACACCTCAGCCGCCAGCCGGAGAACCCAGCAGGCACAGCCGCCCACCGCCGTGGGAGAGCCGAATCCGGCCTCGCTCGCCCAGATCTGACGAGCCGCCGTCGATGGATCGCCGAGAGGGCCGCCAGATGCCGGCCCGAAGCAGAACGCGAGGAGGACGCTCCAAGCACCGGAGAAGAAGGGGGGCGCCACCCTACCCCGCCTTGCCGGAAAGGAGCGCCGGCGGAAGCCCGCCGGCCACGCGCATCCACGCATCGCAGCGAAGGGGGCCGGGCCTCCCCACCGAGAGCCGCCAGGCGAGAAGAGCGCCTCCGCCGCCGCCGTCCGCCACGCGGGCTTAGCCCGGCGGCATCCTCCGGCGACGGCGGCGGAGAGGGGAGGGGCGAGGAGGGTGACCGGCGGCGCGGAGCTGGGATCCGCCCGTGTCGCCAGAGAGGCGACGCGGGGGACGGGATGGGGGGACGGTGGAAGGAACAATAAACGTGTTTTTATGTGAATTTTAATAACAAGTGTCTTTGCACGTATGGAAAAGATCTGTCATTATGTCTTTGCTTCATTCAAATGTTAATGTTAGCTTGTACTGCCTGAAACAAGTAGCTAATGCCGCAATGACTGTTTGCAATATTCTGTTATGTTCCTGAACCTAAACTTTCCTGTTGCAATATTGAGTTAGCTTGTTAAACTCGCCTAAAAAATTATAAGCGACATGGAACAAAACAAGGGACAACAGCAAGACAATATGAATATAATTATGCGCAAATATATTTCGTAGATATTCAATCAAGTTTCAAGCGACATCAGACTTTAACACGGGAGTTCAAAGTTCACACAGCAAACATCCAACATCTCATATAGTCATCTCAAACGAAAAATCTGATATGGTGTATGATGCAATGCTGGCCGGACTTAGATTGGATTGGAATTAATGTGTTGTGGGTTAGCCAGTGGACTGTGGTAGAAATTCTCCAAGCTTATTGAGTCTCGAGGAGCAACTCGTTAGCTCGCTTGTTGGTTACACTTAACAAGGGAAATCTGGAGCTCGCGAGTTCAAGCTAAATGAGCCGAGCTCTTCACAACTCGACTAGCTGGCAAGTTTTGAGTTTTAATTCCAGGCCTAGCTAGGTGTGGTGTTAATCTCACCATGGTGGTTCCCAGAGAGAGGAAAACTAGCCACGTGGGTTGTGAACTGTGACCTTTACGTGCTCATTTTGACGGTTCTGATCCATTTTCAACATGTGTCACTAAAGTACACATAAGTGGCAAGTTCAGTGACTCACCAATGCAATTTATTAAATGAGTTATGGGGGAACATGTTACTCATATCTTCTGCTCCAGGTTAGCTGATTTCCATTAATTTTTGTTTTTTTCATTTATGCTCGAACTACTTTTGCCTTTTTTAGGGTACATGAACTACTTTGTTGACTCATCTATAAAAATACTATTGATAGTATGATTGTTCTAGATTACCATGTTCGTCAGTTGTTTCGCCCTGCATCATCACAACACAAAAAGGCTATACGAGTGAGTTATATAAATTACTCAAATAAAAAAAAATATCAAGCTTTTTTTGTTGATGCTGTGACCTTAATTAGTTGGGCCCAACATCCATAACAAAAACCTTTGTCATGCCTTCACAGGTTGGAACCGGCAACGTCAGAGGGCGTAGCTCCTTGAAGGCCTAGCCGTAAAAGAAAAGAAAGAAAATGGCGACTTAGCTGTATGTTTCTTTTCTCATATTTGTCATGGTCATGCCATTATTTTCTATATCATGTACTCTGCTTGTAAGTAGATGTGTTGGTCTCATTGTGTTGTACCTTTCTTAATAAAACTAGCATGGTGGCGCTCACATTGTGAGGACATCATATTCAGAATGGCTATACAAGTGAGTTCTATAAATTACGAAATTAAAAAAAAATTATCAAGCCTTTCTATTGATGCTATAACCTTAATTGGTGAGGCCTGACATCCATAACGAAAATCTTTGTCATGCCTTCATAGGTTGGATCCGACAACGTTAGAGGACCTAGCCTTAGTTGTATGTTTCATTTCTCATCTTTGTCTTGGTTATGTCATTATTTTCTACATCATGCACTCTGCTTTTGTAAGTAGATGTGTTGGTCTCATTGTGTTGTACCTCTCTTACTAAAACAAGCATGGTGGCGCTTGCATTTGAGACATCATCTTCGGAAGTGCTTAGTGTTTATTCTTATATTTATGCAAGTTCTTTTTCTTTCCATTAACTCCCTCGTTGCAAAATACATGTGATTTAGACATGGATACATCACTAAATGGTTAGTTCTTTTCATGTAGTTTGTTTTTACGATTTATGCTCGAAATGTTTTTCCTTTTCTTTAGAGTACAGAAACTACTGTTGTTGACTAATCTAAAAGAACTACTTTGCTGTTGTTGTCATTCTAGATTACCTTGTTCTTCGACTGTTTCAACAGGCTATATGAGTGAGTCCTATAAATCTTACAATTTTTTTAATCAAGCCTTTATGCCGATTATCTGCTCCTAATTTGTTGAACCTGACATCTAGAATGACAATTAATGTCTTGACTTCACGAATTGTACCCGACAACGCCGGAACAATGGCATAGCTCCTTATTCAAGTCCTTGCCCCGGCCCGAAAGAAAATGAAACCTAGTCGTAGATGTTTTTAGTTGTATCTTTGTCATGTTTCTTTCATTGTTGTTATCTATCTTGTGTACTCTTCTTGTAAGTAGATACTTTGGTCTCATTGTATTGTGTCTCTTTTAATAGAACTAGCTTGGTGGCACTCGCATTGGCGCATCATCTTTAATGTGTCCGCAAAGAAAAAGAAAATTAATGACCAACACACTCACAAACCTTCCATTCTAGTAACAAACACTTATTTAATGTGTCACATTTTGTTTATAATTAAACTAGGAGTAACTCTATCAGAGCATAGTGGCAGCCTCCATAGCATGTATGAAGAGCGCTCCATAATACTATAGAGGCCACTGAGGCAAAGCGCAAACTTAGAGTCACCATATTGGCAGCCTCCATATCTTTTCTTCTCTTTCTTGTTTTTTTGTTGTTGCAGCAACTCAATAGTCACACACTCAATCCCAGGGATTGAAACACGAATTTGAGCTATCATTGCATTAGAGAAAACTCGATTAGCAACAATTTCATCTCATAGGTTGAAATTTTGTCGCTTTTTAGCGACTATAGCATGGTTTTTAGCCCCGCCACGCCGATGGTGAATGCTATGCATGGAGCACATCATATGTAAAGAACCAGCTCATCCTCTAGGTGCAGCGGTTATAGATGGCAATTTTACCCATAGGCATGGGTACGGTATAGGCACATTTGCATGCCCATGGGTAGTACCCGAATTCTACCCGAGTAGTCATGGGTAGGGCATGGATACAATTATGTGCCCATGGATATACCCAACCCTAACCCAATGATCATATAGGTAGGTCAGGTGTGTCATAAACCTAAACTAGCGAGTCTTTGTATATAGTTGTGAAGAACTAAGCATTCATATCGTAGTCCATCTCAATCCTCTGCTCGCACTCCCCCAACAATACCCCACCCCCATCCTCCTCACAATCAGCAGTTCCTAACCCTATAAACATCTCGGTGGCGCCATTGGACCTAGAAACTATGTCACCACCCTTCATTGATGTGTTGATATGCCCGATGGTACCCATCGGGAATGGATACCCGTAGGGTGTGGGCACGAGCATGGAATCATACCTGAAGGGTAGGGTATGGGTATGATTTTATGCCCATGAGAAACATGGGTATGGGTATGGGATTATTATACCCGCAACATACTCTATCCATTCCCATCCTTAGCGACGGTGCGAAGGTCTGACGCGGTTCACGACAGAGCGGGATTAGGAGCGACAGAATTGGGCCACCTCGTCTTGGTCCCATTTCGGTCTCGTATGACCGTCGAGGTAGGAGAGGTCTTGAATAGTAGGGGAAAGGCCCAACGTAGCGTGATTTGTCTAGGTGAATCTCACCATCTCGACATCGAATTTGCACCATCTGACGCGCTCCCTCTTCGCCGCCAAATCTGCCTTCTACATCATGCACTATGCTTGTAAGTAGATGTGTTGGTCTCATTGTGTTGTACCTCTCTTCATAAAACTAGCATGGTGGCACATGCATTGTGAGGGCATCACTTTGGTGTGTTGGAAGTGCTTTGTATTTATTATTATATTTATGAGAGTTTTTTCCTTCCATTAACCGCCTTCTTGCAAAATACATGTGTTTTAGACATGGATACATCCCTAAATGGTTTTGTCATTTTCCTGTAGTTCTTTTTACCATTTATGTTTGAAATGATTTTCCTTTTTTAGAGTACACGAACTACTTTTGTTGATTAATCTAAAAGAACTACTTTTGCTATTATTGTCATTCTAGATTACCTTGTTCTTTGACTGTTTCAACAGGCTATATGAGTGAGTCCTATAGATCTTACAAATTATTATTTTATCAAGTCTTTATGCTGATTCTCTGGTCTTAATAGGTTGGACCCAACATATAGAATGGAAATTAATGTGTTGACCTTCACGGATTGTACAACGTCGGAGCAATGGCATAGTTTTTTTTTTTGAAACTTGAAACAGTAGGAGAGTATCCTACTGCATTTGTATTAGCAAATGGTCACACTGTATAGGTTACATAGTTACATGGGTAAATTACAACCAACCGCAAAGGGTTAGGAAAGAAAGCTAGGGAGGCAGTAGTGTAATAAGTGCTAGCTAATTGTGGTGAGGAAAGCAGTAATAAACTGCCTCTTATTTTCTGAGGTCCTGTAAGTTAGGTCGGAGAGATCTTGGATGAATCTTCGTTTCCAGGATGAGATCGTTGGGGATACCCCTCGGAAATAGTTATTGTTGTGTTCCTTCCAAAGGCTCATTGCTCCTTCTTCAAGTCCTTGCCCCGCAAGAAAATTAAACCTAGTCATAGATGTTTTTAGTCATGTCTTTGTCATGTTTATTTCACTGTTGTTGTCTATCTCATGTACTCTTCCTGTAAGAAGATATTTTTGTCTCATTGTATTGTATCTCTTTTAATAGAACTAGCATGGTGGCACTTGCATTGGGGCATCTTCTTTAATGTGTCTGCAAGGAAAAAGGAAATTAATGACCAACACAATCACAAACCTTCCATTCTAATAATCCACACTTATGTAGTGTGTCACATTTTGTTTATAGTTTAACTAAGAGCAACTCTAGCAGAGTAGTCATAGTGGCAACCTCCATAACATGTATGAAGCGCACTGCATAATATTATAGAGGCCACCGAGGCAAATCACAAACTTAGAGTCACCATAGTGGCAGCCTCCGTATCTTTTCTTTTCTTTTCTACTTTTTGTTGTTGCATCAACTCAATAGTCACACAACTCAATCCAAGGGATTAAAACACTAATTTGAGCTAGCATCACATTACAGAAAAGTTGATTAGCAACATTTTCATCTCATAGGTTCAAAATTTCTCGCCTTTTAGCGTTTATAGCATGGTTTTTGAGCCCCGTCATGTCGATGGTGAATGCTATGCATGGAGCACATCATATGTAAAGACCCAACTCGTCCTCCAGGTGCGGCGGTTATAGATGGCAATTTTACCCATAGGCATGGGTAGGGTACGGGCGCATTTTTGTGCCCATGGGTAGTACCCAAATCCTACCCGACTAGTCATGAGTAGGGCATGGATACAATTATGTGCGCATGGGTATGCCCAACCCAACCCAATGATCATATAGGTAGGTCATGTGTGTCATAAACCTAAACTACCGAGTCTTTGTATATATAAGTTGTGAAGAACTAAGCATCCATGTCGTAGTCCATCTCCTTCCTCTGCTCGCACTCCCCAGCAATACTGCACCCCCATCCTCCTCACAATCAACATTTCCCCAACCCTATAAACCTCTTGGTGGTGCCAATGGACCTAGCAACTACGCCGCCACCCTTCAATGATGTGTTGATATGCCCGATGGGTACCCATCGGGAATGGATACTCGTAGGGTGTGGGCACGAGCATGGAATCATGCCCGATGGGTAGGGTATGGGTATGATTTTATGCCCATGAGAAACATGGGATATAAGTATTAGATTATTGTACCTGCTCCATACTCTGCCCCATTGCCATCTTAGGTATGACAGTCCGACGCAGTTCACACCGGAGTGGGACCCGGGGCGGCGCAATTGTGCGACCTCGTCTTGGTCCCATTCTGGTCCCGTACGGCCGTCGAGGTCAGAGACGTCTTGAATAGGGGGGAAGGCCCAAGACGGTGTGATTCGTCTAGGTGAATCTCACCATCTCGGCATCTAATTTGTGCCATCTGGTGCGCTCCCTCTTCGTCGCCAAATCTACCTTCTACGTCATGCACTCTGCTTGTAAGTAGATATGTTGGTCTCATTGTGTTGTACCTCTCTTAATAAAACTAGCATTGTGGCGCCTGCATTGTGAGCACACCATCTTCGGTGCGTCGGAAGTGCTTATTATTTATTCTTATATTTATGCAAGTTTTGTTCCTTTCCATTAACCCTCTCGTTGCAAAATACATGTGTTTTAGACATGGATACATCCCTAAATGGTTTGTTCTTTCCCGTAATTCTTTTTTACCATTTATGCTTGAAATGATTTTCCTTTTTTTAGAGTACACAAACTACTTTTGTTGATTAATCTAAAAGAACTACTTTTGCTACTGTTGTCGTTCTGGATTACCTTGTTCTTTAATTATTTCAACAGGCTATATGAGTGAATCCTATAAATCTTACAAATTATTTTTATCAAGGCTTTATGGTGATTCTCTGGTCTTACTTGGTTGGACCTGACATCTAGAATGAAACTTAATGTCTTAGCTTCACAGATTGTACCCGACAACGTTGGAGAAATGGCATAACTCCTTCAAGTCTGTTGTACGGTGGAACCCTAGATGGAGATCTTTTCACACTTGGAGGTGGGGAAAGGAGCAAATCAAGAGAATAACACAAACAAACACTCAATCAACAAGATCCAATCACACATGCACTAAATCCACATACACATAGAGGGATACAAAGGTCAAAATCCAACACAAGGGGGGTAAATAGGTAGCTAGTTCATCTCAATCCAAGGGGAGTTGAGGTCTTGATATCCAAGAGGATCTTCCCTAGAAGGGGTCTTCAATCCACTAGGAGATCTTCTCACATGGAGGTCTTGATCTCCATGGGAGAGTGGTAGTGGATGAGAAAAACTCAATCTCAAATGAGCTAAACCTTTGCTAACCCTAGCTAGGAGGAGGAGAGGGTATATATATATAGTGTTCCACGAGATAAGAGAGGAGGAGAGGGGATACATGGGCCTCTGGCCCGGTTATGCACGCGCAGGTGTCGGATGTCCAAGCTGGGGGCCGGATGTCCAGGGCTTCGAGGGGGTGCCGGATGTCTGCGCTTTAAGCCGGATGTCCGGCCTGGATGTGATGCGTCTCCAACGTATCTATAATTTTTGATTGTTACATGCTATTATAGTATCAATCTTGGATGTTTTTATATGCAATTATATGAAATTATATATCATTTTTTGGGACTAACCTATTAACCTAGTACCCTATGCCAGTTGCTGTTTTCTGCTTGATTTTGGTTTTTCAGGAAATCAGTACCAAATGAAGTCCAAATGCCACGAAACTTTTTGACAATTTTTTTCTGGACAAAAGAGACCCTGGAAGCTTCGGGAGGATGCCAGAAGCCTCATGAGGATGCCACAAGACGGCGCGCCCTGATGCCTTGTGGCCCCCGCATGGCTCTTTTTGACCTAATTCCACTTCTATAAATTCTCAAATATTCGGAAACCAACAGAGAGCCAAACAAGAAAACCCTACCACCGCCGCAAGCCTCTGTTCTTCCACGATCCCATCTGGAGGCCTTTTCCGGTACTCTGCCGGAGGGGGAATCGATCACAGAGGGCTTCTTCATCAACCTTGCTGCCCTTTCGATGATGTGTGAGTAGTTTACCACAGACCTACGGGTCCATAGCTAGTAGCTAGATGGCTTCTTCTCTCTCTTTGATCTTTAATACCATGTTCTCCTTGATGTTCTTGGAGTTCTATCCGATGTAATCTTCTTTTGCGGTGTGTTTGTTGGGATCCAATGAATTGTGAGTTTATGATCAGATTATTCAAGAGAAATATTTGAGTCTTCTCTGAACTATTTTATGCATGATTGTTTCTCTCCGATCTATCCATTTGGTTTGGCCAACTAGATTGATTTATCTTGCAATGGGAGAGGTGCTTTGTGATGGGTTCAATCTTGCGGTGCTCAATCCCAGTGACAGAAAGGGACATGACATGTATTTGTATTGTTGCCATTAAGGATAAAAAGATGGGGTTTAATCATATTGCTTGAGTTTACTTTGTCTACATCATGTCATCTTACTTAAGGCGTTACTCTATTTTATACTTAATACCCTAGATGCATGCTGGATAGCGGTCGATGGGTGGAGTAATAGTAGTAGATGCAGGCAGGAGTCGGTTTACTTGTCTTGGATGTGATGCCTATATACATGATCATTGCCATGAATCTGTCATAATTATTTGCTTTTCTATCAATTGCCCAACAGTAATTTGTTTACCCACCGTATGTTCTGCGCTCGAGAGAGAAGCCTCTAGTGAAAACTATGGCCCCCGGGTCTATCTTTATCATATATTAAAATCCAAAAATAAATTTCTGCAATTTATTTACTTTTATTTTATTTTGAAATTTACTTTTTATCTATCACTATCAGAATTAATCCTTGCAAATAACCGCTAAGAAGATTGACAACCCTCTTATTTGCGTTGGGTGCAAGTGTTTGCTTTTGTGTGTGTAGGTGCTGCTAAAGGGGTTTTGTGTGGTTCTCCTACTGGATTGATAACCTTGGTTCTTAACTGAGGAAAATACTTATCTCTATTGTACTGCATCATCCTCTCCTCTTCGGGGAAATACCAACGCAGTCTACAAGTAGCAGGAAGTATTTCTGGCGCCATTCCCGGGGAGACATCACCAAAATTTATCAAGTACCTTCGCTTAAACTGTCATCCAATTGCATTTATTTTATTTGCCTTTTATTTGCATTTGCCTCTCATTTTTATCTCCCCCACTTCTAAAACAATTTTACAAAAACACAAAAATATTTTCATGTGCTTGTTTGCTTGCTTCGTCATGATGTCTCAAGAAGATACAAAATTGTGTGACTTTTCCAATACTAATAATAATGATTTTATTAGTACTCCTATTGCTCCTCCCGCCACTAGTGCGGAGTCATGTGACATTAATGCTACTTTGCTTAATCTTGTTATGAAAGAATAATTTTCTGGTGGTCCTAATGAAGATGCTGCATCCCATCTAAATACTTTCGTTGAACTTTGTGATATGCAAAAGAAGAAAGATGTGGATAATGATATTGTTAAATTGAAATTATTTCCGTTCTCACTATGAGATCATGCTAAAACTTGGTTTTCATCCTTGCCTAGAAATAGTATTGATTCATGGGATAAGTGTAAGGATGCTTTTATTGCCAAGTATTTTCCTCCCGCTAAGATTATTTCTTTAAGAAATCAAATTATGAATTTTAAGCAACTTGAACATGAGCATGTTGCACAATCTTGGGAGAGAATGAAATTAATGATAAGAAATTGCCCAACACATGGTTTAAGCTTATGGATGATCTTACAAAAAATTTATGCGGGACTAAACTTTGTTTCTAGAAATTTGCTAGACTCTGCCTTAGGTGGTACTTTTATGGAAATTATATTGGGAGAAGCTATAAAACTTCTTGATAATATTATGACAAATTATTCTCAATGGCACACTGAACGAACTCCAACTGGTAAGAAGGTAAATTCTGTTGAAGAAATTAATACTTTGAGTGATAAGATGGATGCTCTTATGAAATTGGTTGCTAGTAAAAGTGCTCATATTGATCCTAATGATGTGCCATTGTCTACTTTGATTGAGCAAAATAATGATGCTATTGATGTGAATTTTGTCTCTAGAAATAATTTCAACAACAATGCTTATAGGGGTAATTTCAATCCTAGACCGTTTCCCGAAAATTCCTCTAATAATTATGGTAATTCCTATGGTAATCCATATAATAATAATAATAATAATAATAATAATAATAATATGATACCCTCTGATCTTGAAAGTAATATTAAATTTTTTATTAATTCTCAAAAGAATTTTAATGCTATGATGGAGGAAAAATTGAATAGAGTTGATGAATTGTCTAGGAACACGGATAGAATTGCTCATGATGTGAAAAATCTCAAAATTAAAATTTTGCCAACCAAGCATGATATAAATGAGTCTATTAAAGCTATCTATGTCTCCATTAATGAAAGTAAAGAAAGGACCGCTAGGTTGAGAGCTAAGCGAGAATTCTTAGAAAAAGCTATTCCATCCGGTTTCTATCGTAGTAATGATGAAGATATTAAAATGATTGGTGTCTCACCTATTGAATCCCTATTTAGTAATATAAAACTTGATGAAAAAGGGACTGGAGATGAGTCAACTTTAGCTAGAAGGCGTCCCAATCATTTGGAGGGTGATGATCTTAATGGTAAAAATGAAAAAGTGGGTTTGGAGAGGTCAAAACTTTAAATAGTGATGTGCCCACTACTTTGGATTACAAGGACTTTAATTATGATAATTGTTCTTTAGTTGAATGTATTTCCTTGTTACAATCCATGATTAATTCACCTAATGCCTATGAACAAAATAAAGCTTTCACTAAAAATATTGTAGAAGCCATGCTAAAAGCTCATGAAGAAAAACTTGAGTTGGAAGTTTCAATTCCTAGAAAATTACATGATGAATGGGAACCCACTATTAAGGTTAAAATTAAATATTATGAATGCAATGCTTTATGTGATCTTGGTGCTAATGCCTCCACTATACCAAAATCTTTGTGTGATGTGCTAGGTCTCACCGATATGGATCCTTGTTCCCTTAATTTGCATCTAGCGGATTCCACTATTAAAAATCCTTTGGGAGAATAAATGATGTGCTTATTCTTGCCAATATAAATTATGTGCCCATGGATTTTATTGTGCTTGATATTGAATGCAATCCTTCTTGTGCTATAATACTTGGTAGGCCTTTCCCACGAACCATAGGTGCTATTATTGATATGAAAGAAGGTAATATAAGATTTTAATTTCCATTAAAGAAAGGGATGGAACACTTCCATAGAAATAGAATTAAGCCACCTTATGAATCCATTATGAGGGCCGCCTATGGAATTAATTTGAAGGATGACAACACTTGAAACTATGCATTATGCCTAGCAAGGGGCATAAAACAATAGCACTTGTTGGAAGGCAACCCAATGAATAAAATATTTTTTTTGTTTTACTTTCTGTTTGTGTGTGTTTACACAATTATAGCCTCTGTTATGATTGTGTTTTTATCTTTTATTTAGTGTTTGTGCGAAGTAATGTCTTTGGGATAATTTGGAAGATAGTATAATTGATGCTGTTTGAAAACAGAAACTTTTGCGTCCAGTGCTGTTATTTTGATTTTTTGCTGGAGCATCAGAACCTTATGAATTATTTTAAAAAATATTGATATATGAATTTACCACGTTTTCCTAATTTTTCAGAATTTTTGGAGTTACACAAGTATGACTTTAATTCAGATCTTTATAGACTGTTCTGTTTTTGACAGATTCTGTTTTTGTTGCATAGTTTGCTTATTTTGATGAATCTATGGATCGTATCGGGGGGGTATGAGTGATGGAGAAGTTGGAGTACAGTAGCATTATGTCAATACTAAATATGAATCAATTTACAACAGTACCTAAAGTTTAAGATTTGTTTGTTATACTAACGGATCTCACGAGGTTTCTGTTAAGTTTTGTGTGCTGAAGTTTTCAAGTTTTGGATGAGACTACGATGGATAAAGGAATAAGGAGTGGGAAGAGCCTAAACTTGGGGATGCCCAAGGCACCCCAAGGTAATATTCAAGGAATACTCAAGCGTCTAAGCTTGGGGATGCCCCGGATGGCATCCCCTCTTTCGTCTACAATCTATCGGTAACTCACTTGGAGCTATAGGGGGGGGGGGGGGGGGGGGGGGGGGGGGGGGGGGGGGGGGGGGGGGGGGGGGGGGGGGGGGGGGGGGGGGGGGGGGGGGGGGGGGGGGGGGGGGGGGGGGGGGGGGGGGGGGGGGGGGGGGGGGGGGGGGGGGGGGGGGGGGGGGGGGGGGGGGGGGGGGGGGGGGGGGGGGGGGGGGGGGGGGGGGGGGGGGGGGGGGGGGGGGGGGGGGGGGGGGGGGGGGGGGGGGGGGGGGGGGGGGGGGGGGGGGGGGGGGGGGGGGGGGGGGGGGGGGGGGGGGGGGGGGGGGGGGGGGGGGGGGGGGGGGGGGGGGGGGGGGGGGGGGGGGGGGGGGGGGGGGGGGGGGGGGGGGGGGGGGGGGGGGGGGGGGGGGGGGGGGGGGGGGGGGGGGGGGGGGGGGGGGGGGGGGGGGGGGGGGGGGGGGGGGGGGGGGGGGGGGGGGGGGGGGGGGGGGGGGGGGGGGGGGGGGGGGGGGGGGGGGGGGGGGGGGGGGGGGGGGGGGGGGGGGGGGGGGGGGGGGGGGGGGGGGGGGGGGGGGGGGGGGGGGGGGGGGGGGGGGGGGGGGGGGGGGGGGGGGGGGGGGGGGGGGGGGGGGGGGGGGGGGGGGGGGGGGGGGGGGGGGGGGGGGGGGGGGGGGGGGGGGGGGGGGGGGGGGGGGGGGGGGGGGGGGGGGGGGGGGGGGGGGGGGGGGGGGGGGGGGGGGGGGGGGGGGGGGGGGGGGGGGGGGGGGGGGGGGGGGGGGGGGGGGGGGGGGGGGGGGGGGGGGGGGGGGGGGGGGGGGGGGGGGGGGGGGGGGGGGGGGGGGGGGGGGGGGGGGGGGGGGGGGGGGGGGGGGGGGGGGGGGGGGGGGGGGGGGGGGGGGGGGGGGGGGGGGGGGGGGGGGGGGGGCTTCCTCAAAACAGCCACCATACCTACCTATCATGGCATTTCCATAGCCATTCTGAGATATATTGCCATGCAACTTCCACTGTTCCGTTTTTATGACACACATAATCATTGTCATATTGCTTTGCATGATCATATAGCTAACATAGTATTTGTGGCTCAGCCACCGTTCATCATTTTTTATACATGTTACGCTAGTATCATTGCACATCCTGGTACACCGCCAGAGACATTCATATAGAGTCATATTTCTGTTCTAGTTTTGAGTTGTAAGTAAATAGAAGTATGATGATCATCATTATTAGAGCATTGTCCCAGTGAGGAAAAAAAAGAAAAAAAAGAGTAGGCCAAAAAGAGCCCACGAAAAAAAAGAGGAGAAAAAAGAAAAAAAATGAGAGAAAAAGAGAGAAGGGGCAGTGTTACTATCCTTTTCCATACTTGTGCTTCAAAGTAGCACCATATTTTTCATATAGAGAGTCTCCTATTTTGTCACTTTCATATACTAGTGCGAATTTTTCATTATAGAACTTGGCTTGTATGTTCTGATGATGGGCTTCCTCAAATGCCCGAGGTCTTCATGAGCAAGCAAGTTGGATGCACACCCACTTAGTTTTATTGTTGAGCTTTCATACACTTATAGCTCGTAGTGCATCCGTTGCATGGCAATCCCTACTCCTCGCATTAACATCAATTGATGGGCATCTCCATAACCCGTTGATTAGCCACATCGATGTGAGACTATCTTCTTCTTTTTGACATCCCCTTATTAATCTCTACCACCACATTCTATTCCACCCAGAGTGCTATATCCATGGCTTGAGCTCATGTATTGCGTGAGGGTTGAAAAAGCTGAAGCGCGTTAAAAAGTATAAACCAATTGCTCGGCTTGTCATCGGGGTAGTTCATGATAAATATTTTGTGTTAAGAGGATGGAGCATGATAGGATTATATGATTTTGTAGGGATAACTTTCTTTAGTATTTTTATTTTGAAAGGCATGATTGTTTATTAGTATGCCTGAGTATTGATATCTTTATATCAAATTATAGACTGATTCTTTGAATCATTCGGATCTTATTATTCATACCGTAAGAGAGATTACATGATGAAACATGTTAGGTAGCATTCCACATCAAAAATTCTATTTTTTATCATTTACCTACTCGAGGATGAGCAGGAATTAAGCTTGGGGATGCGGGGGGGGGGGGGGGGGGGGGGGGGGGGGGGGGGGGGGGGGGGGGGGGGGGGGGGGGGGGGGGGGGGGGGGGGGGGGGGGGGGGGGGGGGGGGGGGGGGGGGGGGGGGGGGGGGGGGGGGGGGGGGGGGGGGGGGGGGGGGGGGGGGGGGGGGGGGGGGGGGGGGGGGGGGGGGGGGGGGGGGGGGGGGGGGGGGGGGGGGGGGGGGGGGGGGGGGGGGGGGGGGGGGGGGGGGGGGGGGGGGGGGGGGGGGGGGGGGGGGGGGGGGGGGGGGGGGGGGGGGGGGGGGGGGGGGGGGGGGGGGGGGGGGGGGGGGGGGGGGGGGGGGGGGGGGGGGGGGGGGGGGGGGGGGGGGGGGGGGGGGGGGGGGGGGGGGGGGGGGGGGGGGGGGGGGGGGGGGGGGGGGGGGGGGGGGGGGGGGGGGGGGGGGGGGGGGGGGGGGGGGGGGGGGGGGGGGGGGGGGGGGGGGGGGGGGGGGGGGGGGGGGGGGGGGGGGGGGGGGGGGGGGGGGGGGGGGGGGGGGGGGGGGGGGGGGGGGGGGGGGGGGGGGGGGGGGGGGGGGGGGGGGGGGGGGGGGGGGGGGGGGGGGGGGGGGGGGGGGGGGGGGGGGGGGGGGGGGGGGGGGGGGGGGGGGGGGGGGGGGGGGGGGGGGGGGGGGGGGGGGGGGGGGGGGGGGGGGGGGTTGATACGTCTCCAACGTATCTATAATTTTTGATTGTTCCATGCTATTATATGTCATTTTTTGGGACTAACCTATTAACCTAGTGCCCAGTGTCAGTTGGTGTTTTCTGCTTGTTTTTGGTTTTTTAGCAAATCCGTTCCAAACGAAGTCCAAATGCCACGAAACTTTTTGACGATTTTTTTCTGGACAAAAAAGACCCTGGAAGCTTCGGGAGGATGCCAGAAGCCTCATGAGGAGGCCACATGGCAACAGGGCTCAGCCCTAAGGGGGCGCCCTGATGCCTTGTGGGCCCCTCGTGGCTCCTTTTGACCTAATTCCACTTGTATAAATTCTCAAATATTCGGAAACCAACAGAGAGCCAGACAAGAAAACCCCACCACCGCCGCAAGCCTCTGTTCTTCTGTGATCCCATCTAGAGGCCTTTTCCAGTACTCTACCGGAGGGGGAATCGATCACGGGGGGCTTCTTCATCAACCTTGCTGCCCTTCTGATGATGTGTGAGTGGTTTACCACAGACCTACGGGTCCATAGCTAGTAGCTAGATGGCTTCTTCTCTCTCTTTGGTCTTCAATACCATGTTCTCCTCGATGTTCTTGGAGTTCTACCCGATGTAATCTTGTTTTGCGGTGTGTTTGTTGGGATCCAATGAATTGTGAGTTTATGATCAGATTATTCATGAGAAATATTTGAGTCTTCTCTGAACTCTTTTATGCATGATTGTTATAGCTTTGTATTTCTCTCCGATCTATCCGTTTGCTTTGGCCAGCTGGATTGATTTATCTTGCAATGGGAGAGGTGCTTTGTGATGGGTTCAATCTTGTGGTGCTCAATCCCAGTGACAGAAAGGGACATGACATGTATTTGTATTGTTGCCATTAAGGATAAAAAGATGGGGTTTAATCATATTGCTTGAGTTTACTTTGTCTACATCATGTCATCTTGCTTAAGGCGTTACTCTGTTCTATACTTAATACCCTAGATGCATGCTGGATAGCGGTCGATGGGTGGAGTAATAGTAGTAGATGCAGGCAGGAGTCGGTCTACTTGTCTCGGACGTGATGCCTATACACATGATCATTGCCATGAATCCGTCATAATTATTTGCTTTTCTATCAATTGCCCAACAGTAATTTGTTTACCCACCGTATGTTCTGCACTCGAGAGAGAAGTCTCTAGTGAAAACTATGGCCCCGGGTCTATCTTTATCATATATTAAAATCCAAAAATACCTTGCTGCAATTTATTTATTTTATTTTGTAATTTACTTTTTATTTATCACTATCAGAATTAATCCTTGCAAATAACCGCTAGGAGGATTGACAACCCTCTTATTTGCGTTGGGTGCAAGTGTTTTCATTTGTGTGTGTAGGTGTTGCTAACAGGGTTTTGTGTGGTTCTCCTACTGAATTGATAACCTTGATTCTTAACTGAGGGAAATACTTATCACTACTATACTACATCATCCTCTCCTCTTCAGGGAAATACCAATGCAGTCGACAAGTAGCAGGACGCTGGTCGCCGTACTGATGCCTCGGGCTGGATGTACGGGCTGGGGCCAAATGTCCGGCTCCTGGAGCTTTGCAGCGGCTGCCTTGCTACTAAAGCTCGGGTCTTCAGGCGCTGAATGTCCGGGCCATGGGCCGGATGTCTGATGTCGCTTGAGACTGCGTCGGTATTTTCCCAAAGAGGAAGGGATGATGAAGTACAGCTACGGTAGGTATTTCCCTCAGTTATGAAACCAAGGTATCAATCCAGTAGGAGAACCAAGCAACACTATGTAAACGGTACCTGCACACAAAGAACAAATTCTCGCAACCCAACGCGTAAGAGGGGTTGTCAATCCCTCCTCGGTAAAAAAATAGACTGTTTTGTATGAGTTTGGATAAATAGATCTTAATAGAACGTGAAATAAAATAAATAACCAAAAAGTGCAGCAAGGTATTTTTGGGTTTTTGGAATAATAGATCTGAAAACAAACGCTAATAAAAACAGATCGGAAAGCAATTATAATAAAAGATAGACCCGGGGGCCGTAGATTTCACTAGTGGCTTCTCTCAAGAAAATAGCAACACGGTGGGTAAACAAATTACTGTTGGGCAATTGATAGAAGATCAAATAACTATGACGATATCCAAGGCAATGATCAATATATAGGCATCACGTCCAAGATTAGTAGACCGACTCCTACCTGCATCTACTACTATTACTCCACACATTGACCGCTATCCAGCATGCATCTAGTGTATTAAGTTCATGGAGAAACAGAGTAATGCAATAAGAATGATGACATGATGTAGACAAGATTTATTCATGTAGGAATAGACCCCATCTTGTTATCCTTAATAGCAACGATACATGCATGCCTCACTGCCCCTTCTGTCACTGGGAGAGGACACCGCAAGATCGAACCCAGCACAAAGCACCTCTTCCCATGGCAAGAAAAATTGATCTAGTCGGCCTAACTAAACCAAAGATTCGAAGAAGAAATACAAGGCTATAAATAATCATGCATATAAGAGATCAAAGGAAACTCAAATAATATTCGGGGGGGGGGGGGGGGGGGGGGGGGGGGGGGGGGGGGGGGGGGGGGGGGGGGGGGGGGGGGGGGGGGGGGACATCAAATAGATCTCCAAGAGACCATTGTATTGAGAAGCAAAAAGAGAGAGGGGGCCATCTAGCTACTGCCTACGGACCCTAAGGTCTATGGTGGACTACTCACGCATCATCGGAGAGGCACCAATGAGGATGATGAACCCCCTCCGTGATGGTGTAGATTGGATCTTGTGATTTCTGGAACTTGCGGCGGCTGGAATTCTGTTTCGTATCCTCTTCTAGGGTTTCTGGAATATTTGGGAATTTATAGAGCAAAGAGGCAGTGCAAAGGGGCCCTGTGGTCGGCACAACCCATCAGGGCGCGCCCTGGTCGGTTGTGCTCCCCACGGGCCTCCCCTCTGGTACTTCTTTGGCCCACATGGTGTCTTCTGGTCCAGAAAAAATCTCCAAAAAGTTTCGCTGTGTTTGTACTCCGTTTGGTACTGATATTCTGCAAAGTAAAAAACAAGCAAAAAAATAGCAACTGGCACTGGGCACTATGTCAATAGGTTAGTCCCAAAAAATGATATAAAATTGCTATAAAATGATTGTAAAACATCCAAGATTGATAATATAACAGCATGGAAGGGGGGGGGGGGGGGGGGGGGGGGGGGGGGGGGGGGGGGGGGGGGGGGGGGGGGGGGGGGGGGGGGGGGGGGGGGGGGGGGGGGGGGGGGGGGGGGGGGGGGGGGGGGGGGGGGGGGGGGGGGGGGGGGGGGGGGGGGGGGGGGGGGGGGGGGGGGGGGGGGGGGGGGGGGGGGGGGGGGGGGGGGGGGGGGGGGGGGGGGGGGGGGGGGGGGGGGGGGGGGGGGGGGGGGGGGGGGGGGGGGGGGGGGGGGGGGGGGGGGGGGGGGGGGGGGGGGGGGGGGGGGGGGGGGGGGGGGGGGGGGGGGGGGGGGGGGGGGGGGGGGGGGGGGGGGGGGGGGGGGGGGGGGGGGGGGGGGGGGGGGGGGGGGGGGGGGGGGGGGGGGGGGGGGGGGGGGGGGGGGGGGGGGGGGGGGGGGGGGGGGGGGGGGGGGGGGGGGGGGGGGGGGGGGGGGGGGGGGGGGGGGGGGGGGGGGGGGGGGGGGGGGGGGGGGGGGGGGGGGGGGGGGGGTTGATACGTCTCCAACGTATCTATAATTTTTGATTGTTCCATGCTATTATATGTCATTTTTTGGGACTAACCTATTAACCTAGTGCCCAGTGTCAGTTGGTGTTTTCTGCTTGTTTTTGGTTTTTTAGCAAATCCGTTCCAAACGAAGTCCAAATGCCACGAAACTTTTTGACGATTTTTTTCTGGACAAAAAAGACCCTGGAAGCTTCGGGAGGATGCCAGAAGCCTCATGAGGAGGCCACATGGCAACAGGGCTCAGCCCTAAGGGGGCGCCCTGATGCCTTGTGGGCCCCTCGTGGCTCCTTTTGACCTAATTCCACTTGTATAAATTCTCAAATATTCGGAAACCAACAGAGAGCCAGACAAGAAAACCCCACCACCGCCGCAAGCCTCTGTTCTTCTGTGATCCCATCTAGAGGCCTTTTCCAGTACTCTACCGGAGGGGGAATCGATCACGGGGGGCTTCTTCATCAACCTTGCTGCCCTTCTGATGATGTGTGAGTGGTTTACCACAGACCTACGGGTCCATAGCTAGTAGCTAGATGGCTTCTTCTCTCTCTTTGGTCTTCAATACCATGTTCTCCTCGATGTTCTTGGAGTTCTACCCGATGTAATCTTGTTTTGCGGTGTGTTTGTTGGGATCCAATGAATTGTGAGTTTATGATCAGATTATTCATGAGAAATATTTGAGTCTTCTCTGAACTCTTTTATGCATGATTGTTATAGCTTTGTATTTCTCTCCGATCTATCCGTTTGCTTTGGCCAGCTGGATTGATTTATCTTGCAATGGGAGAGGTGCTTTGTGATGGGTTCAATCTTGTGGTGCTCAATCCCAGTGACAGAAAGGGACATGACATGTATTTGTATTGTTGCCATTAAGGATAAAAAGATGGGGTTTAATCATATTGCTTGAGTTTACTTTGTCTACATCATGTCATCTTGCTTAAGGCGTTACTCTGTTCTATACTTAATACCCTAGATGCATGCTGGATAGCGGTCGATGGGTGGAGTAATAGTAGTAGATGCAGGCAGGAGTCGGTCTACTTGTCTCGGACGTGATGCCTATACACATGATCATTGCCATGAATCCGTCATAATTATTTGCTTTTCTATCAATTGCCCAACAGTAATTTGTTTACCCACCGTATGTTCTGCACTCGAGAGAGAAGTCTCTAGTGAAAACTATGGCCCCGGGTCTATCTTTATCATATATTAAAATCCAAAAATACCTTGCTGCAATTTATTTATTTTATTTTGTAATTTACTTTTTATTTATCACTATCAGAATTAATCCTTGCAAATAACCGCTAGGAGGATTGACAACCCTCTTATTTGCGTTGGGTGCAAGTGTTTTCATTTGTGTGTGTAGGTGTTGCTAACAGGGTTTTGTGTGGTTCTCCTACTGAATTGATAACCTTGATTCTTAACTGAGGGAAATACTTATCACTACTATACTACATCATCCTCTCCTCTTCAGGGAAATACCAATGCAGTCGACAAGTAGCAGGACGCTGGTCGCCGTACTGATGCCTCGGGCTGGATGTACGGGCTGGGGCCAAATGTCCGGCTCCTGGAGCTTTGCAGCGGCTGCCTTGCTACTAAAGCTCGGGTCTTCAGGCGCTGAATGTCCGGGCCATGGGCCGGATGTCTGATGTCGCTTGAGACTGCGTCGGTATTTTCCCAAAGAGGAAGGGATGATGAAGTACAGCTACGGTAGGTATTTCCCTCAGTTATGAAACCAAGGTATCAATCCAGTAGGAGAACCAAGCAACACTATGTAAACGGTACCTGCACACAAAGAACAAATTCTCGCAACCCAACGCGTAAGAGGGGTTGTCAATCCCTCCTCGGTAAAAAAATAGACTGTTTTGTATGAGTTTGGATAAATAGATCTTAATAGAACGTGAAATAAAATAAATAACCAAAAAGTGCAGCAAGGTATTTTTGGGTTTTTGGAATAATAGATCTGAAAACAAACGCTAATAAAAACAGATCGGAAAGCAATTATAATAAAAGATAGACCCGGGGGCCGTAGATTTCACTAGTGGCTTCTCTCAAGAAAATAGCAACACGGTGGGTAAACAAATTACTGTTGGGCAATTGATAGAAGATCAAATAACTATGACGATATCCAAGGCAATGATCAATATATAGGCATCACGTCCAAGATTAGTAGACCGACTCCTACCTGCATCTACTACTATTACTCCACACATTGACCGCTATCCAGCATGCATCTAGTGTATTAAGTTCATGGAGAAACAGAGTAATGCAATAAGAATGATGACATGATGTAGACAAGATTTATTCATGTAGGAATAGACCCCATCTTGTTATCCTTAATAGCAACGATACATGCATGCCTCACTGCCCCTTCTGTCACTGGGAGAGGACACCGCAAGATCGAACCCAGCACAAAGCACCTCTTCCCATGGCAAGAAAAATTGATCTAGTCGGCCTAACTAAACCAAAGATTCGAAGAAGAAATACAAGGCTATAAATAATCATGCATATAAGAGATCAAAGGAAACTCAAATAATATTCGGGGGGGGGGGGGGGGGGGGGGGGGGGGGGGGGGGGGGGGGGGGGGGGGGGGGGGGGGGGGGGGGGGGGGGGGGGGGGGGGGGGGGGGGGGGGGGGGGGGGGGGGGGGGGGGGGGGGGGGGGGGGGGGGGGGGGGGGGGGGGGGGGGGGGGGGGGGGGGGGGGGGGGGGGGGGGGGGGGGGGGGGGGGGGGGGGGGGGGGGGGGGGGGGGGGGGGGGGGGGGGGGGGGGGGGGGGGGGGGGGGGGGGGGGGGGGGGGGGGGGGGGGGGGGGGGGGGGGGGGGGGGGGGGGGGGGGGGGGGGGGGGGGGGGGGGGGGGGGGGGGGGGGGGGGGGGGGGGGGGGGGGGGGGGGGGGGGGGGGGGGGGGGGGGGGGGGGGGGGGGGGGGGGGGGGGGGGGGGGGGGGGGGGGGGGGGGGGGGGGGGGGGGGGGGGGGGGGGGGGGGGGGGGGGGGGGGGGGGGGGGGGGGGGGGGGGGGGGGGGGGGGGGGGGGGGGGGGGGGGGGGGGGGGGGGGGGGGGGGGGGGGGGGGGGGGGGGGGGGGGGGGGGGGGGGGGGGGGGGGGGGGGGGGGGGGGGGGGGGGGGGGGGGGGGGGGGGGGGGGGGGGGGGGGGGGGGGGGGGGGGGGGGGGGGGGGGGGGGGGGGGGGGGGGGGGGGGGGGGGGGGGGGGGGGGGGGGGGGGGGGGGGGGGGGGGGGGGGGGGGGGGGGGGGGGGGGGGGGGGGGGGGGGGGGGGGGGGGGGGGGGGGGGGGGGGGGGGGGGGGGGGGGGGGGGGGGGGGGGGGGGGGGGGGGGGGGGGGGGGGGGGGGGGGGGGGGGGGGGAACATGTTCATCACATATTCTTTTCTTTTGTAGCATGGACATTTGGACTTTTAGATGGTTCAAAGCAATAGTCTATATTTGACATGATGATTTCAATACTCAAGCATATCAATAAGCAACCATGTCTTTTAAAATATCAACACTAAAGAAAGTTATCCCTAACCCATCATGCTCAATCATTGATCCATTCATGAAACACACTCAAATATTAGCTACATCCAATGCCCAAGTATGATCATAGTGCTCCCTAGTTGGTGCTTTATAAGAGAAGATGAGACTCAAACGAAAATAAAAATTGCATAAAGTAAATAGATAGGCCCTTCGCAGAGGGAAGTAGGGATTTGTAGAGGTGCCAGAGCTCAAAGCAAAAAAAAAATAAGAGATAATTTTTTTTGAGAGGCATGCTTTTCCTGTCAACGAAAACGACCGAGTAGTTCCCAACACTTTCCATGCTAGATATATCATAGGCGGTTCCCAAACAGAAAATAAAGTTTATTCCTTTTTTCCACCATACTTTCACACTCCACGGCTGGCCGTATCCACGGGTACCGTCCATACCAACACTTTCCAAGGAATTTATTATTTGACAACATAAAGTAAATTTCTTTTTCATTTCAGGACTGGGCATCCCTATTACCGCCGTACTCTCATGCAATGACAAGTGAATAAACACTCATCTTGAGAATAACACATCTAGCATCGAAAATATTAGCCACCCCCTGCCGCTTCATGAGCGGTACGGGCACACAAAAAAGAAATTCATTTTAAAAAAATTAGAGTTGGCACATACAAATTTGCTTAGGATGGCACGGAAATACCGCATATAGGTAGACATGGTGGACTCATATGGCAAAAGTGGGTTTAAGGATTTTGGATGCACAAGTAGTATTTCTACTTAGTACAAGTGGAGGCTAGCAAAAAGATTGAGAAGCAACCAACCAAGAAATGAAAATTCACATAAGCGAGCATTGAGCATAACTAACACCGAATAATGCACCATAAGTAGGATGTAATTTCATTGCATAACTATTGACTTTCGTGCTTGCATAGGGAATCACAAACCTTAACACTAATATTCTTACTAAAGCATAATTACTCATCAACATGACTCATATATTACTATCATCATATCTCAAAACTATTACAAAGAATCAAGTTTATTTTGTCCAATGATCTTCATGAAAGTTTTTATTATATCTCTCTTGAATATCTATCACTTTGGGACTAATTTCATATGTTGCAATTGCTTTTGACAAGCTCAAACAGATTTAAGTGAAGAACATGAGCATACATTTTTTCTTCTCTCAAAATAATATAAGTGAAGCATGAGAGAATTTCTTCAAAGATGGGGGGGGGGGGGGGGGGGGGGGGGGGGGGGGGGGGGGGGGGGGGGGGGGGGGGGGGGGGGGGGGGGGGGGGGGGGGGGGGGGGGGGGGGGGGGGGGGGGGGGGGGGGGGGGGGGGGGGGGGGGGGGGGGGGGGGGGGGGGGGGGGGGGGGGGGGGGGGGGGGGGGGGGGGGGGGGGGGGGGGGGGGGGGGGGGGGGGGGGGGGGGGGGGGGGGGGGGGGGGGGGGGGGGGGGGGGGGGGGGGGGGGGGGGGGGGGGGGGGGGGGGGGGGGGGGGGGGGGGGGGGGGGGGGGGGGGGGGGGGGGGGGGGGGGGGGGGGGGGGGGGGGGGGGGGGGGGGGGGGGGGGGGGGGGGGGGGGGGGGGGGGGGGGGGGGGGGGGGGGGGGGGGGGGGGGGGGGGGGGGGGGGGGGGGGGGCTTGGTTATCTTTGAATATTAACTTGGGGTGCCATGGGGCATCCCCAAGCTTGGGCTCTTGCCACTCCTTATTCCTTCATCCATCGTGAACTCACCCAAAACTTAAAAACTTCAATCACACAAAACTCAACAAAACCTTCGTGAGATCCATTAGTATAATAAAGCAGATCACCACTCTAAGTACTGTTGTAAACCCATTCATATTTTATTATTGCATTATACCTACTGTATTCCAACTTTACCATGGCTTATACCCCCCGATACAATCCATATATTCAGCAAAATAAGCACACAATGCAACGAAAACAGAATCTGTCAAAAACAGAACAGTCTATAGCAATCTGAACTCTAACCATACTTCTCTAACTCCAAAAATTCTGAAAATTAGGACAACGTGGGCAATTTGTATATCAATCTTGTGTAAAAAATTCAGAATTTTTTGTTGCTTCTGTGATTTTACAAAATTCTGCTACTGGACGTAAAAGTTTTTGTTTTTCAACAGGATCAAATCAACTATCACCCAACATGATCCTAAAGGCTTAACTTGGCACAAACACTAATTAAAACATAAAAATCACAATCATAACAGAGGCATAATTGTGCAAACACTCAAGAACAGAAGGAAAAAGGCAAAATAAATTTTATTCATTGGGTTGCCTCCCAACAAGCGCTATCGTTTTACGCCCCTAGCTAGGCATAATGCATAGATTCAAGTATTGTCATCTTTAGTTTTCAGCTCCTCAATCAAACACCTAGAATTCTTCAAGGATTTAGCATACATATTTTCAACAACAATACTCCTAGGAACAAGATTGAAGAATTCATTTTTGCAAGTAGGGTCTTTTATCACTTCAACAAAATTGGGATGAATACTAATCATTTTAAGATCTTCCTTGTTGCCTTTAGAAGTGACACCCTTGTTTTTAGTAATTTGTGTAGACTTGCAAATTTTTACGGGAGTTTTCTCAATAATTTCAATGGAAGAAAAGGCCGTGCTTAAGTTACTAAAAATTTCTTCCAACTTATCAATCCGCGAAGGACTTTCTTTAATTCTTTCGTTAATTACGGTTTCCTTTTCCTTTAGTATCTTAAAAACATCTCCCGCTTTTGACCCAATTTTATTAGCCAGATTATGCATTCTTTTATCTAAATTTTCAATATGTTCTTCGGCAAGCATCTTCTTTTCAATAGCATCAAGCCTTTGCATGACATGCCCAAGTGTTAAAACAGTTTCATTAATAATGAGAGGTGGTGCACCCACTAGATCTCACATAGTATTAAAAGCATCCAAAGTTGGGCACATCAAGAAATTTCCACCGGTAATCGTATCAAGGATGAATCTATACCAAGTGGTAATACCCACATAAAAACTGCGAAGAAGAACAACGGTAGATTGCTTACGAATAGATCTATTATGAGCATTGCAAATTCTATACCAAGCATCTTTTAGATTCTCCCCTCCCCTTTGTTTAAAATTAAGAACCTCATTCTCGGGGGTACATGCAATAAAGGAAGAACTAGCCATAGCAACAAGGTAGGCAAACGAGATTGCAAGCAAAAAGATAGATCTGACGAGAAAAAGGCGAACGAAAAAGATGGCGAATAAAACGGCAAATTTTGTGAAATGGGGGAGATGAAAACGAGAGGTAAATGGCAAATAATATAAATTTCGAGGAGATGAGATTTGTGATAAGGAACCTGATAGATGTTGATGATGTCTCCCCGGCAACGACGCCAGAAATTCCTTTTGATGTCGCTTGAGACTGCGTCGGTATTTCCCCAAAGAGGAAGGGATGATGCAGTACAGCTATGGTAGGTATTTTCCTCAGTTATGAAACCAAGGTATCAATCCAGTAGGAGAACCAAGCAACACTATGTAAACAATACCTGCACACAAAGAACAAATTCTTGCAACCCAACGCGTAAGAGGGGTTGTCAATCCCTCCTCGGTAAAAAGATAGATTGTTTTGTATGAGTTTGGATAAATAGATCTTGATAGAACATGAAATAAAATAAATAACAAAAAAGTGCAGCAAGGTATTTTTGGGTTTTGGAATAATAGATTTGAAAACAAACACGAATAAAAATAGATCAGAAAGCAAATATAATAAAAGATAGACCCGGGGGCCGTACATTTCACTAGTGGCTTCTCTCGAGAAAATAGCAACACGGTGGGTAAACAAATTACTGTTGGGTAATTGATAGAAGATCGAATAATTATGATGATATCCAAGGCAATGATCAATATATAGGCATCATGTCCAAGATTAGTAGACCGACTCCTGCCTGCATCTACTACTATTACTCCACACATCGACCGCTATCCAGCATGCATCTAGTGTATTAAGTTCATGGAGAAACGGAGTAATGCAATAAGAACGATGACATGATGTAGAAAAGATCTATTCATGTAGGAATAGACCCCATCTTGTTATCCTTAATAGCAATGATACATGTGTGCCTCGCTGCCCTTTCTGTCACTGGGAGAGGACACCGCAAGATCGAACCCATCACAAAGCACCTCTTCCCATGGCAAGAAAAATCGATCTAGTCGGCCTAACTAAACCAAAGATTCGAAGAAGAAATACGAGGCTATAAATAATCATGCATATAAGAGATCAAAGGAAACTCAAATAATATTCATGGATATAAATCTGATCATAAACTCAAAGTTCATCGGATCCCAACAAACACACCGCAAAAAGAGTTACATCAAATAGATCTCCAAGAGACCATTGTATTGAGAAGCAAAAAGAGAGAGGAAGCCATCTAGCTACTACCTACGGACCCTAAGGTCTATGGTGGACTACTCATGCATCATCGAAGAGGCACCAATGAGGATGATGAACCCCTCCGTGATGGTGTAGATTGGATCTTGTGGTTTCTGGAACTTGCGGCGGCTGGAATTCTGTTTCGTCTCCTCTTCTAGGGTTTCTGGAATATTTGGGAATTTATATAGCAAAGAGGCGGTGCAGAGGGGCCCTGTGGTGGGAACAACCCATCAGGGCGCGCCTGGGCTCCTGGGCGCGCCCTGGTGGGTTGTGCTCCCCACGGGCCTCCCCTCTGGTACTTCCTTGGCCCACATGGTGTCTTCTGGTCCAGAAAAAATCTCCAAAAAGTTTCACTGTGTTTGGACTCCGTTTGGTACTAATATTCTGCAAAGTAAAAAACAAGCAAAAAACAGCAACTGGCACTGGGCACTATGTCAATAGGTTAGTCCCAAAAAATGATATAAAGTTGCTATAAAATGATTGTAAAACATCCAAGATTGATAATATAACAGCATGGAATAATCAAAAATTATAGATACGTTGGAGACGTATCAATGACCGACTGCTGTAGCATTTCAGCGGTCTCCTTCGTCGTGCTTCTTCGTCCGTGTACTTGGGGAGTTGGTCTTCATTCCGAGCGTCTCCGAGGTGGTATTCTTCATACTTAAGCATGCATAGCAATTCTGATTGAGGTAGTAGCCATGTCTCATGTGATTCATATGGAAGCTCGTTAAGGAGAGATGTCACCTCGGTCTCGATAGCTCTTGCACGTGCTCGTGTCATTGGTCCACTTGGCGCTTGGGGAGACGAAGGTAGGTCCATCGGGATGACCATAGGATGCTCCGCTTCATCTTCCCCTCCCCTTGGGAAAGATCCGTCCTCGGATCGAAAACCTCATCACCATGGAAGGGAGATAGGTCCTTGATATTGAAGATGTCGCTCCTGTTGTACTTGTCACGGGGAAGGTTGATCTGGTAGGCATTGTTGTTGTAGCATGCTAGCACCTTGAAAGGTCCATCGGCTCGAGGTAGAAGCTTGGACTTGCGTTCGTTGGGGAAGCGTTCTTTACGTAGGTGTAGCCACACAAGATCTCCGGGGTTGAACACCACGGGGTGTTTGTTGAGGTTGAGCTTGGTCGCGAGTCGTTGTACTTGGTGTTCTATCATGTGCCTTGTATCTTCATGCACCTTCTTGAGGTATGTTGCTCGTGCGCTCGCGTCCATGTTGATGCACTCTTGTAGTGGTAGCGGTAGAATGTCCAATGGGGACAATGGGATGAAGCCATAGCCGACCTTGAAGGGGGACTTTCCGATTGTTGAATGTCGCACGCGATTGTAGGCGTACTCAGCGATGGGTAAACATTCTTCCCACTCCTTGATGTTCTTCTTGATCAACATGCAGAGAATTGTAGTGAGCATCAAGTTGGTGACCTCTGTTTGGCCATTGGTTTGTGGATGATATGCTGAAGAGAATAGTAGCTTGATTCCGAGCTTGGCGCATAGTGTCTTCCAAACATAGCTCAAGAACTTGATGTTACAGTCCGATGCTATCGTCTTGGGCACTCCATGCAATCTCACGATTTCCCTACAAAAGAGAATTGCAACATGTGAAGCATCGTCTATCTTGTTGCATGGGATAAAATGTGTCATCTTAGAGAAATGGTCCACAACGACAAATATGGAATCTTTGCCATTTTGAGTTCTAGGCAAACCAAGCACAAAGTCCATACTAATATCTTCCCATGGGTGATATGGAATAGGAAGTGGCATATGTAGACCATGAGATTGGGCTTTAGACTTAGCTTTGCAGCATGTTGAGCACCGGTTGGTGTAGCGTGCGACATCGCGAAACATCTTTGGTCAATGGTATTTGTTGGAGAGCGTGGCAAATGTCTTGTCACGGCTGAAGTGTCCCATAAGTCCTCCACCGTGAGCCTCTTGCAAAAGCAACAAACGAAGACAAGACTCGGGAATACAAAGTCTGCTAGCCCGCATAAGATAGCCATCTTTGAGATAATATTTCTCCCAATAAGTGTTAGCTTGACATTTGGCATAAGGAATCGCAAAAGAAGCATCATGCGCATACAAGTCTTTAATGTGCTCAAAGCCGATAACATTCAATTCAAGTTGAGTAACTAACATGCACTTGCGGGAAAGAGCATCTGCTACTTGTAGTCTGCGTTGGTATTTCCCCAAAGAGGAGAGGATGATGCAGTACAGTAGAAATAAGTATTTCCCTCTGTTAAGAACCAAGGTTATCAATCCAGTAGGAGAACCAAGCAAAATTCCGTTAAGCGCACCTGCACACACAAGAGCAAACACTTGCACCCAACGAAATAAGAGGTTTGTCAATCCTCTTAGCGGTTATTTGCAAGAATTAAATCTTATCGAGGTAAATAGATAAACTAAAACACTAATTAAAATAAAAGTAAATAAATTGTAGCAAGATATTTTTAGGTTTTATATATGATAAAGATAGACCCGGGGGCCATAGTTTTCACTAGAGGCTTCTCTCTCGAGCACAGAAACATACGGTGGGTAAACAAATTACTGTTGGGCAATTGATAGAAAAGCAAATAATTATGACAGATTTATGGCAATGATCATGTATATAGGCATCACATCCGAGACAAGTAGACCGACTCCTGCCTGCATCTACTACTATTACTCCACTCATCGACCGCTATCCAGCATGCATCTAGAGTATTAAGTTAATAAAAACAGAGTAACGCCTTAAGCAAGATGACATGATGTAGAGAAGCAAATTCAAGCAATATGAATAAACACCATCTTCTTATCCTTAATGGCAACAATACAAATACGTGTCATATCCCCTTCTGTCACTGGGATTCAGCATCGCAAGATTGAACCCATCACAAAGCACCTCTTCCATTGCATGATCAATCAATAGGTAGGCCAAACCAAATCGATAGATCGGAGAGAAATACAAAGCTATAAAAATCATGCATAAAAGAGTTCAGAGAAGACTCAAATATTTCTCATGAATAATCTGATCATAAACTCACAATTCATCAGATCCCAACAAACACACCGCAAAAGAAGATTACATCGGATAGAACTCCAAGAATATCAAGGAGAACATTGTATTGAAGATCAAAGAGAGAGAAGAAGCCATCTAGCTACTAGCTATGGAGCCGTAGGTCTGTGGTAAACTACTCACACATCATTGGAAGGGTAGCAAGGTTGATGTAGAAGCCCTCCGTGATCGATTCTCCCTCCGACAGAGTACCAGAAAAGGCCTCCAGATGGGATCGCGGAAGAATAGAGGCTTGCGGCGGTGGAAAGGTTTTCTCTTCTGGCTCTCTGATGGTTTCCCAATATTTGTGAATTTATAGAAGTGGAATTAGGTCAAACGGAGTCATGTGGGCCCCACAAGGTAGCACGGTGCCCCTCCTAGGGCGCGCCCTGTTGCCTTGTGAAGCCTCTATGAGGCTTCTAGCCTCCTCCCAAAGCTTCCAAGGTTTCTTTTGTCTAGAGAAAAATCTCCAAAAAGTTTCATGGCATTTGGACTTGATTTGGTACTGTTTGTCTGAAAAGCCAAAAACAACCAGAAAACAGCAACTGGCACTGGGCACTAGGTTAATAGGTTAGTCCCAAAAAATGATATATAAATGCATATAAAAACATCCAAGATTGATACTATAATAGCATGGAACAATAAAAAATTATAGATACGTTGGAGACGTATCAAGCATCCCCAAGCTTAATTCCTGCTCGTCCTCGAGTAGGTAAATGATAAAAATAGAATTTTTGATGTGGAATGCTACCTATCATGTTTCATCATGTAATCTTTCTCTTATGGTATGAATAATAAGATCCAAATGATTCAAAGCAATAGTCTATAATTTGATATAAAGACATCAATACTCAGGCATACTAATAAACAATCATGTCTTTCAAAATAAAAATGCTAGAGAACGTTATCCCTACAAAATCATATAATCCTGTCATTCTCCATCTTCTTCACACAAAGTATTTATCATGCACTACCCCAATGACAAGCTGAGCAATTGGTTCATACTTTTTAACGCGCTTCAGCTTTTTCAACTCCCACTCAATACATGAGCGCAAGCCATGGATATAGCACTATGGGTGGAATAGAGTATGGTGGTAGAGATAAATAGGAGAAGTCAAAAAAAATGGAGAAAGTCTCACATCAACGAGGCTAATCAATGGGCTATGGAGATGCCCATCAATTGATGTCAATGCGAGGAGTAGGGATTGCCATGCAATAGATGCACTAAGAGCTATAAGTGTATGAAAGCTCAACATGAAAACTAAGTGGGTGTGCATCCAACTTGCTTGCTCATGAAGACCTCGGGCATTTGAGGAAGCCCATCATCGGAATATACAAGCCAAGTTCTATAATGAAAAATTCGCACTAGTATATGAAAGTGACAAAATAGGAGACTCTCTATATGAAAAACATGGTGCTACTCTGAAGCACAAGTGTGGAAAAGGATAGTAACATTGCCCCTTCTCTCTTTTTCTCTCATTTATTTTGTTTTAATTTTTTATGGCTCTTTTTTGCCCTCTTTTTTCTTTCTTTTTTTAGAACGATCTGATGGACCCCATCCCCACTTTTTCGAGGACTCATTAGTCTCCATCATTCTTACCTCACTGGGACAATGCTCTAATAATGATGATCATCACACCTCTATTTACTTACAACTCAACATTACAACTCGATACTAGAACAAAATATGACTCTATATGAATGCCTTGTACCAGGATGTGCAATGATGCTAGCGTAAGATGTATAGCAATGATGAACGGTGGCTGAGCCACAAATACTATGTCAGCTATATGACCATGCAAAGCAATATGATAATGATGATGTATGTCATAAAAAATGGAACGGTGGAAGTTGCATGGCAATATATCTTGGAATGGCTATGGAAATGCCATGATAGGTAGGTATGGTGGCTGTTTTGAGGAAGATATAAGGAGGCTTATGTGTGATAGAGCGTATCATATCACGGGGTTTGGATGCACCAGCGAAGTTTGCACCAACTCTCGATGTGAGAAAGGGCAATGCACGGTACCGAAGAGGCTAGCAAATTGCGAAAGGGTGCGAGTGCGTATAATCCATGGATTCACATTAGTCATAAAGAACTCACATACTTATTGCAAAAGTTTATTAGCCCTCGAAGCAAAGTACTACTACGCATGCCCCTAGAGGGATAGATTGGTAGGACAAGATCCATCGCTCGTCCCCGACCGCCACTCATAAGGTAGACAATCAATAATAAATCATGCTCCAGCTTCTTAGCATAACGACAGATCATACATGCATGCTTTGGGAATCACAAACCTTAACACAATTATTCTTACTAAACCACAATTATCTAATAATACCTCCCCCATATTACCATCTTAATATCGCAAAACTATTGCAAGGAATCAAATTTATCATATTCAATGATCTACATGAAAGTTTTTATTATATCCCTCTTGAATACCTAACATATCAGGACCAAATTCATAACCCGTGCATATTACCATTGCTAGAGACTCTCAAAAAGATATAAGTGAAGCATGAGAGTGCAACTATTTCTTTAAAATATAACCACCGTCGTGCTCTAAAAGATATAAGTGAAGCACTAGAGCAACTGCCTAGCTCAAAAGATATAAGTGAAGCACATAGAGTATTCTAACAAATCACGAGTAATGTGTGTCCCTCTCAAAAAGGTGTGTTCAGCAAAGATGATTGTGACAAACTAAAAAGCAAACAAAAGCAAACAGACTATATCACAAGACTCTAGAAGTAAAATACATATCATGTGATGAATAAAAATATAGCTCCAAGTGAGTTACCGATAGATTGTAGACGAAAGAGGGGATGCCTTTCGGGGCATACCCAAGCTTAGATGCTTGAGTCTTCCTTGAATATTACCTTGGGGTGCCTTGGGCATCCCCAACCTTAGGCTCTTGCCGCTCCTTATTCCTTTATCCATCGTAGTCTCACCCAAAACTTGAAAACTTCAGCACACAAAACTCAACAGAAACCTCGTGAGATCCGTTAGTATAACAAACAAATCTTTAACTTTAGGTACTGTAATAAATTGATTCATATTTAATATTGGCATAATGCTACTGTACTCCAACTTCTCCATGATTCATACCCCCCCCCCATACGATCCATAGATTCATCAAAATAAGCAAACTATGCAACAAAAACAGAATCTGTCTAAAACAGAACAGTCTGTAATGATATATTTAAAATCATACTTATGTAACTCCAAAACTTCTGAAAAATTAGGAAAATGTGGGAAATTCATATACCAATACTGTGTAAAAATTTCAGATTTTTCTGACACTCCAGTACAGAATTAAAATTCCATCATTGGACACAAAACTTTCTGTTTTCCAAACAGCATCAATTATACTATCTTCCAAATCATCCCAAAGGCATTACTTGGCACAAACACTAATTAAAACATAAAAACACAATCATAACAGAAGCTATAATTATGCAAACACTCAAAAACAGTAGGTAAAAGCAAAAAATTATTTTATTCATTGGGTTGCCTTCCAACAAGCGCTATTGTTTTATGCCCCTAGCTAGGCATAATGCATAGTTTCAAGTGTTGTCATCCTTGGTTTTGACATCCTTAGGTGTGTGATTTTTGGGAGGTTTCTCAAAAACAATGGGGAACACATCATCAACCAAAATACTAGGGTTATTAAGGCTACCTTCTTCAAACCCCTCTTGGTTCCCTTTTACGATCCAAGCATACTTATGATTAATTCCATTAAAAACTTGTTGGATGATATGTATGGGAGAAACTTCCTTTTTAGTATTTTCATCAAAGTCATGGTGATCATGAAAAACATATCGCAACATATACTCCTCATTATATAAAATTTCATCTATCACAGGATTTTCTTGACTCATATTATAGAAATCAAAGATCTCTCTAGCTTCTCGTACTATGTAATCAAACTCATTCATAAGGATAAGAGTAGCTATCTTTTTAGCTTTGGGGTTATTTATAACCGGCAACTCATAAAACAATCTTTGTAAGGTAGGATGAGTACGGATAAATCTTCTTTCAAGTTTAAGAATGAGTGCGGAGATAGCCTCCCCATAATTGTTGGTTCTTTTAAGAATTGGGGTGTCATTACAAACCAAAGTTCCCGTGCAATTAAAGAACTCTTGAATAATATTTTTCCCTATGACATTTCCATTCCCTACTACAAAAAAATTTGAGTCTAAATTTGAGGGAATTTCTATCTTAGGAATTTTAGCACCCTCATCTTTTTCAATAACAAAATCAGACATAGTGGCAACTTTAAGCAAGCAAACTAGCAAACAAGCAAATAAAATATTTTTATGTTTTTGTAAAAAAATTAGAAGTGGGGGAGATGAAAACGAGAGGCAAATGCAAATAAAAGGAAAATAAAGTAAATGCAAGTGAATGATAATTTGTGCGAAGGTACTTGGTAATTTTGATGATGTCTCCCCGGCAACGGCGCCAGAAATTCTTCCTGCTACTTGTAGTCTGCGTTGGTATTTCCCCGAAGAGGAGAGGATGATGTAGTACAGTAGAGATACGTATTTCCCTCAGTTAAGAACCAAGGTTATCAATCTAGTAGGAGAACCAAGCAAAATTCTGTTAAGCGCACCTGCACACACAAGAGCAAACACTTGCACCCAACGCAAATAAGAGGGTTGTCAATCCTCTTAGCGGTTATTTGCAAGGATTAAATCTTATCAAGGTAAATAGATAAACTAAAACACTAATTAAAAGAAAATTAAATAAAATGCAGCAAGGTATTTTTAGGTTTTTTATATGATAAAGATAGACCCGGGGGCCATAGTTTTCACTAGAGGCTTCTCTCGAGCACAGAAACATACGGTGGGTAAACAAATTACTGTTGGGCAATTGATAGAAAAGCAAATAATTATGACGGATTCATGGCAGTGATCATATATATAGGCATCACGTCCAAGACAAGTAGACCGACTCCTTCCTGCATCTACTACTATTACTCCACTGATCGACCGCTATCCAGCATGCATCTAGAGTATTAAGTTAATAAAAACAGAGTAACGCCTTAAGCAAGATGACATGATGTAGAGAAGCAAATTCAAGCAATATGAATAAACCCCATCTTTTTATCCTTAATGGCAACAATACAAATACGTGTCATGTCCCCTTCTGTCACTAGGATTGAGCACCGCAAGATTGAACCCATCACAAAGCACCTCTCCCATTGCAAGATAAATCAATCTAGTAGGCCCAACCAAATCGATAGATCGGAGAGAAATACAAAGCTATAACAATCATGCATAAAAGAGTTCAGAGAAGACTCAAATATTTCTCATGAATAATCTGATCATAAACTCACAATTCATCGGATCCCAACAAACACACCGCAAAAGAAAATTACATCGGATAGAACTCCAAGAACATTGAGGAGAACATTGTATTAAAGATCAAAGAGAGAGAAGAAGGCATCTAGATACTAGCTATGGACCTGTAGGTCTGTGGTAAACTACTCACACATCATCGGAAGGGTAACAAGGTTGATGTAGAAGCCCTCCATGATCGATTCCCCCTCCGGCAGAGTATCGAAAAAGGCCTCCAAATGGGATCACGGAAGAATAGAGGCTTGCAGTGGTGGAAAGGTTTTCTCTTCTGGCTCTCTGATGGTTTCCCAATATTTGTGAATTTATAGAAGTGGAATTAGGTCAAACGGAGTCACGTGGGCCCCATAAGGCAACACGGCGTCCCCCCTGGGGCGTGCCCTGTTGCCTTGTGAAGCCTCTGTGAGGCTTCTGGCCACCTCCCGGAGCTTCCAAGGTTTCTTTTGTCCAGAAAAAAATCTCCAAAAAGTTTTGTGGCATTTGGACTTCATTTGGTACTGTTTCTCTGAAAAGCCAAAAACAAGAAGAAAATAGCAACTGACACTGGGCACTAGGTTAATAGGTTAGTCCCAAAAAATGATATATAAATGCATATAATTGCATATAAAAACATCTAAGATTGATACTATAATAGCATGGAACAATAAAAAAATTATAGATACGTTGGAGACGTATCAGCATCCGCTACTACATTCTCTTTACCCTTAATGTACTTAATGACATAAGGAAAAGACTCAATGAATTCACTCCATTTGGCATGCCTTTTATTCAACTTGGTTTGACCTTTAAGGTACTTAAGCGTCTCATGATCGGTATGTATGACGAATTCTCGTGGTCGAAGATAATGCTCCCAAACATGCAAGACTCTCACCAAAGCATATAACTCTTTGTCATAGATGGGATAATTAAGTTGCGCGCCGAAAAGTTTCTCGCTAAAATATGCAATGGGTCATTTTTCTTGCATTAACACGCCACCTATGCCATTACCACTAGCGTCGCAATGCTCTTCAAAAGTTTTATCAAAGTTGGGTAAGGCAAGTAATGGAGCATTAGTAAGCAAGGTTTTAAGTTCATTAAATGCGGCATCTTGGGAGGGTCCCCAAACAAATGGTGCATTCTTCTTACTCAAGGCATGTAAAGGTGATGCAATAGTGCTAAAATCCTTAACGAAACCTCGATAGAAACCGGCTAGGCCAAGGAAGCTAGGCACTTGTTGTAAATTAGTTGGTTGTGGCCAAGTTTTAATAGCAACAATCTTAGACTCATCAATTTGAACACCCTTAGAGGAGACAACAAAACCCAAGAAAACAAGCTTATCTACGCCGAAAGTGCACTTTTCAATGTTCACGTAGAGGTGCTTGTCCCAAAGAACTTGTAAGACGTCTCTAAGCTACTTCACATGGTCGTCAAGAGATTGGCTAAAAACAAGGATGTCATCAAAGTATACCACAACAAAAATGCCAATGTATTTGCGGAGAACATAATGCATGACACACATGAAAGTGCTAGGCACTTGAGATAATCCCATAGGCATGACTAACCATTCATAGAGACCAAATTTGGTTTTAAAAGTCATTTTCCATTCATTACCCTCTTGCATGCGAATTTGGTAGTAGCCACTTTTAAGGTCAATTTTTGAGAAAATGGTGGCTCCGCTAAGTTCATCTAGCATGTCATCAAGGCGTGGAATGGGATGACGGTATCTAACGGTGATAGCATTAATGGGACGGCAATCAAAACACATGCGATAACTACCATCTTTCTTAGGTACAAGTATGACCGAAATGACACATGGACTTAAGCTCTCGCGTACATACCCATTTTCCATGAGATGTTGTACTTGCCTTTGGATCTCTTTGGTCTCGTCGAGGTTGACGCGGTAAGGTGCCTTGTTCGATAAAGGTGCGCCAGGGATGAGGTCGATGCGGTGTTCGATTCCGCGCAAAGGGGGTAGTCCCGGAGGTAGCTCATCGGGAAACACGTCCATGAATTCCTGCAAAAGATAAGACAAAACCAAAGGAAGATGTTGTGAAGTAATAGTCCTCACCACTTCATCTTTACACACAAGTACAAAGTGAAGAACGCTTGATGGGCTCTCACTCACATCCCTCAAATATCTTTTGGTGGATAGGAGAACTAGGTTTTTCTTGTCGCTCATCGTGGTGTCACTCAATCTTGACTTGTGGCGCTCACTCTCTTTGGTGTGGGTCACTCTCTCACTATTCTCTCCATGATGGCTCGATGCTTGCTTGTCGGTGATGACTTGACTTGGCGACATGGGTCAAAACACAAACTCCTTGTCCTTCATCTTGAAGCTATAATGATTGGTTCGTCCGTTGTGGATGACGCCACGGTCGAATTGCCAAGGTCGTCCTAGGAGGAGATGGCACATAGACATATCGTATGCGCCGATCTTGAAGGATACTTGGACGGTGTGCTCTACTTGAATAGTGCCAGAGTCACTAAGTCATTGGACCTTGTAGGGGCGAGGGTGCGTCTTCTTGACCAAATGTAGCTTGGAACAAAGTTTTTCACTTGCCAAGTTGTGGCAACTTTCATCGTCGATGATCACCTTGACGGATCATCCTTGGATGCCCACCTTTGTATGGAAGATGTGGCAACGTTGGTCATCATCTTGCTATTATTGAAGTGTCAAGATCTTGGAGACAACAAGAGCAGGGCTCGAATCATTGTCACAAAAGACTTGCGCATTTTCATCTTCATTCACTTGTCGGTGCATGGCCACATGCTCTAGTGCTTCCATTTTTTTCCTTCCTCATGGATTCATAGGTGTCATCATCATTGGCAATCATGGTGCATCGAGTGGGGCACTCAAATGTCTTGTGGCCTCGGCCCTTGCAAGTGAAACATTGGATGAAACTTGTCTTGGCGGTAGCATCTATTGTAGGAGTGGATGACGAAGCTCGTAGCTTGTAGTTGCTTGTAGGAGGATGACTCGAAGATGTCATAGGTTGCTTGGAGCTTGATTTGTTGCCGGTAGTGGGTGTAGCTCTTGTAGTAGTTGTAGGAGTCGTAGTTGTGGAAGCTTGATTGTATGAGCCGTAGGTCTTGGAAGAGTACTTGTAGTCTTCTTGCACTTGGCGCTCCGCTTTGGTTGCTTGGTGCACTAGCTCGAGGAGGTTGGAGTACGGTTGGAAATCCTCGATTTTCTTGATTGGATGGTTAAGCCATTCAAGAAATGCACCATAGTTTGTTCATCATCTTCCTTGACATTGGCTCGTATCATGGCAATTTCCATCTCTTGGTAGTATTCTTCCACCGACTTTGTGCCTTGTTTGAGTAGTTGTAATTTCTTGAAGAGATCACAGTTGTAGTGGGTAGGCACAAAGCGAGCTCGCATGAGTTCCTTCATTTGGTTCCAAGTTGTGATGGGTCAGTCGCCCTTCTCACGGTGTCGCTCGATGACTTGCTCCCACCAAATGAGAACATAATCTTGGAACTCAAGAGAGGCCATTGCGATCTTCTTTTTCTCTTCATAATTGTGAAGACGGAATATCTTGTCGACCTTCAATGCCCATGAGAGGTAGTCTTCGGGGTCGTTGCTACCAGAGAACTTAGGCATGTTGAACTTGAGCTTGCCGTAGCGTTGCTCCTCATTATGTTGATGGCGATGGCGATGTCTTTCTTGTCATGGAGGAGGGTCTTCAACCTCTTGCTCTGCTTGATTAGCTTGTCGTTGAGGTCGAGGGAGTTGTGCCTGGTTCCTTCGTTCTTGGGGCTCCTCAAGATGTGCGGCTTCCTCTTGTCGCTCGTGCCGGAGTGCTTCTTCTTCTTCGCGATGCGTCGGTTATGCTCTTGCACGGCGTGAGTGGCTTCACGTAGAGCTCATTGTGCTTCAAGCACTTGTTCCTCACGGCGTTGTTGTTCCTGTCGTAATGCGTCATCGTCGCGCTCTTCTTGGCGTTGGCGTTGTCGAGCTTGCTCTTTGTTCATGGCGTCTTGTTCTTGGCGATGATGCCGTTCGCGCTCTCGAAGGTGGTCTTGTAAACCATTGCCATGGAATGGGTTTTGTGAAGCTTGATGATCTTGATGGTCGTCTCGAAGATGATAACGAGGGTGTGGAAGACTTGCATTGGAAGAGGTGTCCGAAGAGTGTCGACTTGAGTGGCGCCGTCTTGATCTTGATGAAGACGATGTGGAAGAAGCGTGATTGACCATCATGGCACGAAATTCTTCCATTTGTGAGGATAGCTTGGTGTCAAGGTAGTCCCTTGTTCTTGCTTCGGATTGTCGCAAGTCGGTAGTGAGTTGTTTGATTTGGTCGCCCAAGGCTTCACTTTCTTGATGCAAAGCTCATTGAACGCCGAAGAGTTGAACCTTGTTGACTTGGTAGAAGTGCTTGGCCTATCCATCATTTTTGATCAAATATGAGTGGAAGAAAGAGAAGAACTAGACCAAATTTACCTTTTCCAATGTTGAAGATGGATCAATGATCTCCCAAAATGGTATTATGGAAGTAGGGCAATTGGTACCAGATCTTATCAAACTCACACCTACACAATAAAGCTTATGGAGGATCTCGATGAGGATAGGTGGCACAAAATTAATGAAGTTGTTAGCAAGATATCAATAATGTTGAAAATGATTCACAAAGTCGCAAGTGAAACAAGTAGACCAATAGTAAGTAATGGTACATGGAAACACATACACGGATAGATAAGTGGGGTCGTGCAACCAAGGAATGAGCACAAATTGTGGAATCCAGAGAAAACACTCGTGTTGCACAACACTAGAGAGACGCTAGCACGATTTCTCCAAAGGGCGAGATACAAAACTTGTGCACAACCTATGAGAGACAAAATGTGTCGACTTTCTATTCCAAGTATGCTATGTATGTATGCTCCGCGATGATTTTCGCACTCGATGATCCAAGATGATCGATATTATCAAGATATGAGATGCAATTTGGCGTGATGCTATGGCTATTGCTTATAAGCTCTTTGTTTTCTTTTTCTCCTTGCTTAAAAGTTTTTTTTATATGGCCACTTATGCGAAATGCTTGAACCAAGATAGCAAGTATGATATGCGAGAGCTATTGATGACACAAGAGATGATACGATGATATATGCACGCAATGGAAGCTATGCGGAATATGTATCACTAAAGTGCACAAGTCACGTTTCCCGGCAATACTCAACGGCTAGTCTCGGTAGGCAAGTAACACAAAAGGGCTCGGGGTTAACAATGCAAAGGCAAGGGAGAAATGTACAATGATGTCGTCGAGGTTACCGTCCTTGCTTACGGTTGTGGTGTCAAAATGATGGAGTGGTCGTTGTCGATGATGAGTCCGTGGCGAAGTTGAGCGGCGGTGATGTCGATGACGAACCATTCCTAAGTAGCCGAAACACGTTAGGAAATGGAAACCGTGAACTCAAATTCTCAAATGGCAAACATGGCAAAATTGTGGTTGGTTGCGGAAGTCGGTGGTGGTTTGCAGAAGAATTGGTGGTAAACGGTGAAAATTTGGCAAAATTGGGTGAAATTGGAGATGTTGGATGTGAGGCACCGGATGTCCGGGTGTCGGGCCGGATGTCCGGCTGGCTGGATATCCGGGGTTTCGGGCCGGATGTCCGGGACTTGAGATCCGTGGATGAACTCGGGGATGAACTTGGGGAAAGAAAACTTTGGGGCAAAATTGGACGAATTTCGTGGGTGCAAATAGGGAAAAGGTGTGGGGAAGCTAGATCCACCTGCAACACTTCGAATCCATGGTTCAAAATCAACAAAACATCATCAAACCAACAAATCACAAAAAAATTGGTATGGCTAGTTTTGGTGAGGATTTTTGAAATTGGGGAAAAACAAACAAAATTGGGGCTAGAAAGTGGAGGGGAAGAACTCCAAGGTGTGAATCAACCTTGCTCTGATCCAAGATGATGTAGGGTGGAACCCTAGATGGAGATCTTTTCACACTTGGAGATGGGGAAAGGAGCAAATCAAGAGAAGAACATACAAAGACACTCAATCAACAAGATCCAATCACACATGCACTAAATCCACATACACATAGAGGGATACAAAGGTCCAAATCCAACACAAGGGGGTAAATAGGTAGCTAGTTCATCTCAATCCAAGAGGAGTTGAGGTCTTGATATCCAAGAGGATCTTCCGTAGAAGGGGTCTTGAATCCACTAGGGGATCTTCTCACATGGAGGTTTTGATCTCCATGGGAGAGTGGTAGTGGATGAGCAAAACTCAATCTCAAATGAGCTAAACCTTTGCTAACCCTAGCTAGGAGGAGGAGAGGGTCTATATATATATAGTGTTCCACAAGATAAGAGAGGAGGAGAGGGGATACATAGGCCTCTGGCCCGGTTATGCACGTGCATGTGCTGGATGTCCGGGCTGGGGGCGGATGTCCGGGCTTTAGGCCGGATGTCCGGCCTGGATGCTGGTCGCCGTACTGATGCCTCTGGCCAGATTTCCGGGGCTGGGGCCGGATGTCCGGCTCCTGGAGCTTTGCAGCGGCTGCCTTGCGGCTGAAGCTCAGGCCTTCTGGTGCCAGATGTCCGGGCCATGGGCCGGATGTCCGGCCGCTGTAGCATTTCAGCGGTCTCCTTTGTCGTGCTTCTTCGTCCGTGTACTTGGGGACTTGGTCTTCATTTCGAGCGTCTCCGAGGTGGTCTTCTTCATACCTAAGCATGCATAGCAATTCCGATTGAGGTAGTAGCCATGTCTCGCATGATTCATACGGAAGCTCGTTAAGGAGAGATGTCACCTCGGTCTCGATAGCTCTTGCACGTGCTTGTGTCATTGGTCCACTTGGCGCTTGGGGAGACGAAGGTAGGTCCATGCGGATGACCGTAGGATGCTCCGCATCAAAGTCCTTGCCGCGAAAGAAAATGAAACCTAGTCGTAGATGTTTTTAGTCATATCTTTGTCATGTTTCTTTTATTGTTGTTGTCTATATCATGTAATAAAATCTTCTTGTAAGTAGATATTTTGGTCTCATTGTATTATATCTGTTTTAATAGAACTAGCATGGTGGCACTCGCATTGGGGCGTCATTTTTAATGTGTCCGCAATGAAAAAGAAAATTAATGACCAACAAATTCACAAACCTTCCATTCTAGTTATCAACACTTATTTAATGTGTCACATTTTCTTTATAGTTTAACTAAGAGCAACTCTAGTAGATTTGTCCAAGCAAAAGCGGCAAGGGAATCACCTCATGCAAGGAGGCGTTCCCACCGCCACGCCGCCTTCTTCCAACGCTGATGTGCTCCCTCTTGTCGCGGTCATCGGCTCAAGGAAGAGCGCCTTCTCCAGCCCCTCTGGTGCGGGCGAAGTCGCAATCAATAGGTCCGAAGAAGAAGAAGAAGGTTGCGGCTCGATGCCGGGCTCCTCCACCCCTCCGGCCGGCCATGTCCTCCCTGATCCCGTCCACTCGACCGGCCACGCCTATGATACGTCCATTTTGCATCATGTTTTTATGTTGATATTTATTGCATTATGGACTGTTATTTCACTTTATGATACAATTCTTATGCCTTTTCTCTTTTATTTTACAAGATTTATGTGAAGAAGGAGAATGCCGGCAGCTGGAATTCTAGATCGGAAAGGAGAAAATCTGAGATACATATTCTGCACAACTCCAAATGTCCTGAAACTTTACGGAGAATTATTTTGGAATATATAAAAAATATTGGGCAAAGAAATACCAGAAGGGGGCCCACCAGGTGGCCACAAGCCTGGGAGGCGCGCCCTACCCCCCAGGGCGCGCCCCCTGAGCTTGTGGGCCCCCTGGCCAGCCCCCGGTGCCCATCTTCTGCTATATGAAGGGTTTTGACCTAGAAAAAAGAAAAAGAAGGCTTTCGGGATGAAGTGCCACCGTCTCGAGGCGGAACCTGGATAGAAGCAATCTAGGGCTCCGGCGGAGCAATTCTGCCGGAGAAACTTCCCTCCGGGAGGGGGAAATCAAAGCCATCATCATCACCAACGGTCCTCTCATCGTGGGAGGACTAATATTCATCAACATCTTCACCAGCACCATCTCATCTCAAACCCTAGTTCATCTCTTGTATTCAATCTTTGTCTCAAAACCTTAGATTGGTACATGTGGGTTGCTAGTAGTGTTGATTACTCCTTGTAGTTGATGCTAGTTGGTTTATTTGGTGGAAGATCATATGTTTAGATCCTTGATGATATTCAATACCCCTCTGATCTTGAACATGAACATGCTTTCTGAGTAGTTACTTTTGTTCCTGAGGACATGGGAGAAGTCTTGTTATAAGTAATCAGGTGAATTTGGTATTCGTTCGATATTTTGATGAGATGTATGTTGTCTTTCCTCTAGTGGTGTTATGTGAACGTCAACTACATGACACTTCACCATGATTTGGGCCTAGGGGAGGCATTGGGAAGTAGCAAGTAGATGATGGGTTGCTAGAGTGACAGAAGCTTAAACCCTAGTTTATGCTTTGCTTCGTAAGGGGCTGTTTTGGATCCACATGTTTAATGCTATAGTTAGATTTATCTTAATTCTTCTTTCGTAGTTGCGGATGCTTGCGAGAGGGGTTAATCATAAGTGGGAGGCTTGTCCAAGTAAGGACAGCACCCAAGCACCGGTCCACCCACATATCAAATTATCAAAGTAGCGAACGCAAATCATATGAGCATGATGAAAACTAACTTGACGATAATTCCCATGTGTCCTCGGGAGCGCTTTGCTTTATATAAGAGTTGGTCCAGGCTTGTCCTTTGCTATAAAAAGGATTGGGCCACCTTGCTGCTCCTTTGTTACACTTGTTACTTGTTACCCGTTACGAATTATCTTACTACCAAACTATCTGTTACCGATAATTTCAGTGCTTGCAAAAAATACCTTGCTGAAAACCACTTGTCATTTCCTTCTGCTCCTCGTTGGGTTCGACACTCTTATTTATCGAAAGGACTATGATTGATCCCCTATACTTGTGGGTCATCAGCCTACAACGCGTTTGATTAAATGTCTGAGAGGTAAAAAAATCCATTGCTCCGATGATCTTTGGTTTGACTTTGAATCATTTCCTTATGTTTCTGCCGTTGAATTTTGTAGCCAAAACATTCGCTCAACATATACTGAAATGTTGGAGGAGAATGCGGTGGAGAGGTCGAAGCCGAGGTGGAACAAGGAAATGACGGCGGTGATGAAGTAGGGGAGCTTGAGAAGGCTGAGTTCGATGCTAGCCAAGACATAATAGGGAAAAGGACTGGCAACTACATGGAGACAGAGGATGTTTGCTTGGTTTGAGCATGGGAGAGAGTGTCACTTGATGCGGTGACCGGCAAAGATCAAAGCGCAATGAAGTATTGGCAACGGATCAAGGACAAGTACCACTGGATCTTGCCATTCCCCTCTGGCCGGTCATTAAAGTCAATCCAAGGCTGTGGCATCCACCAAAGAAAGGTTCTCTTGTCAACTTGGAAGATGATGATGATAGTGATGATGCACCAAGGGGAGGAAGAAATAAGGGCAAACCGGATGGAAACAAGAAGGAAAAAGCGAGGGTGAAGAGATCGGTCGAGGCATCCACTTTGAGGGATCAAATTAGTGAGATGGTGAAGGTGAAAGAAACTATGTTGGCCAAGCATTTGGATACTAAAGTGGCCATGGCCGAGAAGAAAGACAAACACAAGGAGGCAAAGTGGGAGAGAAGGTGTGCCTTCGAGGAGCGCAAGATCACCCTAGAGGAGCAAAAGAGGAGGGACGAGAGGACCGTCGAGGATCGGTTCATGATTATGAATCCAGAGGGCATGGATGCACGACAAGAGAATTTGGGGAGTTGAGAAGAATGGAGATCATGTGCCGGAGGAAGATGGAGTTTCATAATCTTATGGCCGGTGGTGGTGGTTTCGGCAATGTTGGTGGTGTAGGTTTCGCAGGTGGTGGTGGGTTCGGCAATGGAGGTGGTCGTGGGGGGTTTGGAGGTGGTTTTGTTCTCGACAATGTTGGTGGTGGTGGGTTTGGAGGTGGTGTTGGCTCCGGCAATGGTGGTGGAGGATTTGGACTTGGTGTTGGCTTCGGCATTGGTGGTGGTGGTGGGTTTGGTGGTGGAGGTGTTGAAGCTTTCGACAATGGAGGTGGAGGTGGTGAAGCTTTCGACAGTGGAGGTGGAGGTGGTGAAGCTTTTGGCAATGGTGGTGGTGGTGCTACGGCAAATGGAGTTCATGTTGATGCTTCGGCCAATGAAGATGGTGGTGCTCATTCTTCTGTCGATGTGGATGAAGATGGTGACCGAGATGCTATGGCCGGTAGTGGTGGCGACGATCTTCTCAACAATGATGATGTTGCTTGATTTGTTTTATGGCCGGTAGTGATTTGATCTTGTTTCATTTTGTTTGATTGCACATTCGTATGGCCAAACTTGCTACCTCGTATCTTGCGCATGATTTTGGACGTGAACTAGTGCGGCATGACTTTGTTTATATAAATTTCATGCATCTATATAAATTCTACTACATGTCAATATTTGCCCGCAAAATTATTTGCGGTACCGCTAGGCCTCCGGTGCAGAATAGATTTTGTAAACTCATCCCGCAAATTTGCGGGATGAGGTTACAAGATATGTTCCACCGGAGGCCTCGCGGTACCGCAATTATTTTTACAGGCGACCCTTGTATCAAATTTGCGGGACAGGGTTTTAGTTGCTCTAAGAGCATCTCTAGCAGATCCCGCAAAAGCGGCCATCCGAAAAAATACCGCTGATTTAGCGGACGAGCGCATTTTTCCCGGCCTGAGCAGATACCGTAAAATTGGTCGTCCCGTAATTTTTTTTGAGGGATCCTGCAAAGTCCGGGTCGTTTCCGCCATATCTACGGGATTCAGCCCTCTTTTTGCCGGTTCTCCTATCCTTGGTGCGAAGAAACTTCCGCCCGCTTCTGTCCCCGCCTCACGCGCCGCCGCCGCCTCCGATCTCGCCTCCGACCTCGCCGTCAGGCCTCGCCGCGCCACCAACCGACCAGATGGAGTACCCGTAGCCTCCGGGTGCCCCATATCATGCGCTGCCGCCACCAAGTATGTCGGCGCTCCATCCTCCCGCGCCTCCCTCGACTGTGCATGATGCATCGCCCCAACATCTTCCGTCGGTGGCGGTAAGAGGAAGCGGCAGGGGAATCACCTCGTTCAAGGCGGCGTAGCCAGCGCGGCACCGTCTCCTTCGGCCCCCGCTTCGATTCCTCCCGTCACGGCTGCCGGTGTGAGGAAGAAGACCGCCTCCATCGGCCTGGCCGGTGCGCGGGTGAAGGCCCCGAGGAAGAAGGTGATCGCGACAAGAGGCCGGTCTCCTCCTCCGCCTCCGGACGACCACGTTCTCCCCGATCACGGCCACTCCGCCGGTCACGCCTACCACGTGTTTGATGAAACGTCCGGGAGGTAAAAAAAATCTTTTGCTTGAAACACTCCGGTGATCTTTGCTTTGACTTTGAAGCACTTGTTTGAGCTTTGCCCATTGAATTTTGTAGCCAAAACATGCACTCAACATATACCGAAATGTTGGAGGAGAATGCGGTGGATTTGAGTGCTCTCCTTGATGATTTTGATACGCCTCAAGTGGAGGTCGAGGAAGAGGTGGATCAAGTGAATGACGGTGGTGATGAAGTGGAAGTGATTGAGGAGGCCGAGTACGATGCTAGGGTGGGGAGGACCGGCAACTACATGGAGACGGAGGATGTGTGCTTGATTCAAGCATGGGAGAGTGTGTCACTTGACGCGGCGATCTGCAAGGATCAAAACTTTGGAAATTATTGGCAAAGGATCGTGGACCGGTACCACCAAATCATGTCGTTCCCTTCTGGCCGGTCCTTGAAGCCACTTCAAGGCCGTTGGGACGTGATCAAGAAAACCTGTGGCCGTTGGAGTGGATGCTTGGAGCAAGAACGGAATGCACCCCCAAGTGGCACCACAATTGATGATTATGTGAGTGTTTTCTTTATTTTGTTGACTTTGGCCCAGTTGATAAAAGTTTGAGCTCATATTTGTCTCAATGTCCATGTGTAGGATCGCATTGCCAATGCATATTTCAAGCAAACCGCCGGTTTCAAGGGTTAGTCGTTCACTCTTCATTATTGTTGGCGCTTGCTCAAGGATAGTGAGAAGTGGAGGGTGAGGGACAAGGAAGCTCCCCCGAAGAAAGGTGCTTTTGTCAAATTGGAAGATGAGAATGATGATAGTGATGATGCACCAAGAGGAAGAAGAAACAAGGCAAATCTGTTGGAAACAAGACGGAGAAAGCGAGAGTGAAGAGGACGGCCGAGGCAACCATTTTGAGAGATCAAACTGGTGACATGGCAAAGATGAAAGAGATCATGCTAACAAAGCATTGGGATGCTAAGGTGGACATGGCCGAGAAGAAAGAGAAGCACAAGGAGGAGAAGTGGGAGAAGAGGTGTGCCTTCGAGGAGCGCAAGATCGCCCTAGAAGAGCAAAAGAGGAGGGGCGAGAGGACCGCCGAGGAAGGCCGGTTCATGTTGATGAATCCATAGGGCATGGATGCAATGACAAAAGAATTTTGGGAATTGAGAAGAATGAAGATCATGTGCCGGAGAAAGATGGAGCTTCAAAATCTTATGGCCGGTGAGTTGGGCAATGTAGGTGGTGGTGTCAGGTTTGGAGGGGTTTTTGCTTTCGGCAATGTTGGTGGTGGTGGGTTTGGAGGTGGTGGTGGCCTCGGCATTGGTGGTGGGGGGTTTGTAGGTGGTGTTGGCTTGGGCAATGGTGGTGGAGGTGGGTTTGGAGGTGGTGTTGGCTTCGGCATTGGTGGTGAAGGGTTTGGAGGTGGTGTTGGCTTGGGCAATTGTGGTGGAGGTGGGTTTGGAGATGGTGTTGGCTTCGGCATTGGTGGTGGAGGGTTTGGAGGTGGTGTTGGCTTGGGCAATTGTGGTGGAGGTGGGTTTGGAGGTGGTGTTGGCTTCGGCATTGGTGGAGGTTGTGGTGGTGAAGCTTTTGGCAATGGTGGTGGAGGTGGTGGTGTTCGGCAAACGTTGTTCATGACGGCGGTAGTGCTCATTCTCCGGTTCAAGTTGTCGAAGATGGTGGTGCTCATTCTTCGGTCAATGTGGATGATGATGATGGAGGTGCTAGGGCCGGTGGTGGTGACGACGATCTTCGCAACAATGAGGATGTTGCTTGATTTCTTCATGGCCGGTGGTCATTCGAGCATGTTTTATTTTGTTTGACCGCGCATTTTGGATGTGATGAACTTGCTACCTCGTATGTTGCGCATGATTTTGGATGTGATGAACTTGCTACCTCGTATGTTGCGCATGATTTTGGATGTGATGAACTAGCGTGATGATGAACTAGTGATGTATATATAAATTTCGTGAATCCATATGCAAGCACTTGTCACTATGTCATATGAAAAAAAATTGGGTACCGCGATGCCTCCGGTGCGAAATGGATCCTCTAAACTCGTCCCGCAAATTATTTACAAGACCTGGTTTGCCCGAGGCTTCGCGGTACCGCAAAAAAAATTACAGACCTCCCGTAAACGATTTTTGTGGAACACGGCTTTACCGGATCTGCTAGAGATGCTCTAAGAGACTTGCATAGGGGAGTACAAAATAATGAGCTGCTAGAGGGCACCTCAGCTTTTGCGTCGGTTCTTTCCGTCCAGACGTAGAGAAAGCCGATAAACGAGGGTGGCAAGGGTTTGGTCAACTCATGTCGGGCAATGGGGTTGGTTCCTCTCTTCTCTCTCTTCTCCTGTGCATGGTCCCCCTCTTCTCTCTCTCCTCCCAACCCACAAATATTTCACCACATGCATGATCCTCATCTACTTTTTCTTCTCCCAGCCGGATACTTTACAATTAGCGTTGGATTGCTCTCTCCCGTATTATGTCCGCGGACCACGTCCGAACACAAAAACGGACATATACCGAACGAATTTGCGGGCGGGCCTTGGAGATGCCCTAAACGAGGGGCGCGAGGGTCTGGTCAGCTCATGTCGGGCGATGAGGTTGGTTCTATACTTCTATGCGTCCATGGTGGGCCGCCACCAAGTACGGATGCACCTCTCACCGCCGGCAGCGCGTGCGCCATTGTCTCGCCCCGTGGACTAGCCCATACATACGGTACGACCGGTCTTATCCATTCCCATTCAGACTTGTTCCAACTCATCCTTCCTTTCCTGTTCACCTTTCTGCATGCCCCAGTCCTAGCTCCTACTCCTATCTTCTTCTGTTCATCAATCAAAGTCGCACTATGGAAATTTGCACAACGTCTCGTTCTGTTCCGAACAATGGGAGAAGATGGTCACCCAGAACTGAACAGTTAGATGATCGAATCGATCAAGACTCGTTTCGCAAAAAAAAAAAGAAAAAAAGAATCGATCAAGACTCAAATGCGTACGATTAACGCTAGCTAATCCTTGGTCGGTGGGGGCAAATAAGAATGATTATTCTTAAACTAAACTACACGATGGTACATAGAGATGATTGCTTGCTTGCTTGCTCTCGAAGCGATGATTAGCACGCATCTGCATCCCGGCCTTTTCAGTTTGTTTTTTCTCACTTTTGCTGCTTGGTTTTCCTAACAAAAAGAGTGGATCGCTTTGTCAGCACACTACCACATACATGCATGCATGTACGCGACGCATCAAGCATGAATGCATGTATCTAGCTTTCGTACACTGTGCGTGCGTGTATGTGTCGGTGTCGCCCAATGAGTATCAATCCACACGTACTCCTACGTACGCACCCCACCCCGATGTGTGTGCGCGCGGGCTCCTTTGCTTGTTTTCAGTGACAGGTACGTACCTAAAAATGCATGCACTTCTTACATGTATCTGTATTATGAAGTCTGAACCCTACTTTACCGGTTTCAGTGTGTGCATATATTTCTGTTCAAGTTTGAGTAGTACTTATATGGGCATGCACACATTTAATCAGTAGAAGATAAGAATTAGAGTAAGTATAATAAGATGACGTAAGCGGGTAGCCATAGGACGAGCTCCACGAGCTCCAAAATGCTTTCTGAGAGTGAAAGATGGGTCATATGTGGACAAAATAGTACTTTCTTATAGCCAACTATTATACGTGTGGACTATTACATTGGTTACGTGTTGACTAGTATTAACCATGCTCACATAGGGCTTAGGGTAGGGGCTAGGCAATGATAAAAGCAGCCAAAGCATGCGACCATTTTGTAACCCTCGTCAGCTTTGCAAAGAACGAGAGTAAGCTAGCGTGTCCTGCTGGTTTTAATTGACCAATTTACCATTACTGTCAGTCGCACGCATTGCCCAAGCAGAGAACTGCTCAAAAAGCCTGCGGACACGGGTCTAAAAGACTAAAACTAGGTAGGCTCCTGCCAAAGCTGTCTGCTGCGGGAGGGGCATCTCGTGCAGAGCATGTACCCCAAAATCCCATCGCCGCTGCCTAGTTTGTTTGGCATGCCATGCCATGCGGAAAGGCCCAATATTCTCTTGTGGCATCATTGCGGCCAGCGTTTCCATTCCAATCCATGCCGTTGCTTTGCACTCTCTCGCGCCAACGTTTATAAACCCCGGGGGGGCCCTACCAAGTTCTTTTAGTACTAGTGCCTACCACAAGTCCAGACCACACCTTTGCCGTCTCTCCTGTCCTTTTGTTTGTCTCATGCAAGCTTGATCCCTCAAAGACAAGACGAGAAGAGCAAGAAGCATATGACGCAGATGGAGGAGCTTGTGCAGCAGTGCGACATGGAGGTCATGAAGATGGCCATGCTCAGGCACGAAGAGACCTTCAGGCAGCAGGTAGCTAACCAAACACATCCATCTCTATTTCAGTTGCGTGTTCTTGGATTTGTTCCTGAGCTGACAAAATCCTTGCCATGATCTGACACGAAAGGTGCATGATCTGCACCGGCTGTACCGAGTCCAGAAGCAGCTGATGGGCGATCTGAGCGGGCACCCGTCAGTGCCACCCTGCCGTCAGGTGCAGCGGCGCAGGCAGCACCCCCGTCGGCCGGAGCTGAGCCTGCAGCTCCCTGTCGACGACGACGAGTACACTGTCGTCAGCGCCGGCACAGGCCGCCTAGCGACGCCACCGTCCAGGGAAATCGAGGACGAGCTAGAGCTGACGCTAGCCGTCGGCGGCGGTGGCGGCAGCAGGAGCCAGAGGAGGCGGCGGGAGAGCGCAACGCCCTCCGTGACGGACTGCTCTGGCAGAAGAAGCCTGCAGACGCCCTCTTCGTCGACCGACTCCGACGACGCGCTCCGGCCGGTGCAGCGCCACCACCAGAGGGCGACGGCGTGTGATCTCCGGGGAGGGGCGATGGTGAAGCAGCCGCAATGGCTGGTGCGCTGTCTCAGCCTTAGGATGGCTTGATCGGTTTGACGACGAGGAGACCACTCTACTGTAGGCTTTTGCTAAATTGCCATCACTAGTTTCACCGAGTGGTTGCTGGTAAATTAGATCGATCACAAGTGTTTTTCAGCTTGAATCTGACACTGGCATGTTCATCATTTGTTGCATATGATATGCGTCAACGGATAAACGACCAGGGAAAAGCGGGGTTGGCAGACATGTAGTTGAAAGTAACGGCAGGCCAGGCCATAGGATAGCAACAAGCAATGTCACTCTCCCCTTTTCACACTCACGATTCATCTTTTCACCAAACTTTCAGAGCAGAAACAAAGGAATGCGTGCAAAGTAACTGCTGAAAAAGTAATGGTTATGAGTTGCATCAAACATCAAACAGCGTGAAATAATCTCCGGTTCTAAGCAGGTATGCTTCAACGAGGACGAAAATAGTAAAGCAGACACACAACGAAATGGTAAAAGGTTGTACAGAAGAGCGTGAAGCACTTCAAATAAGAATATAAATGGAAAAATGCGATGCAATTGCAAACGAGTAACACTACACAGTAAAGCCGAATATATTGCGAGGGCACCATGGGAGCGCCGAGAAAATGCATGCCACTTCAATCGAGACTTCGCCAAGAGAAAAAAATGTTTTTTTTTTTTGCTCGGATCTCAATGTAATATCTCGGGGGGGGGGGGGGGGGGGGGGGGGGGGGGGGGGGGGGGGGGGGGGGGGGGGGGGGGGGGGGGGGGGGGGGGGGGGGGGGGGGGGGGGGGGGGGGGGGGGGGGGGGGGGGGGGGGGGGGGGGGGGGGGGGGGGGGGGGGGGGGGGGGGGGGGGGGGGGGGGGGGGGGGGGGGGGGGGGGGGGGGGGGGGGGGGGGGGGGGGGGGGGGGGGGGGGGGGGGGGGGGGGGGGGGGGGGGGGGGGGGGGGGGGGGGGGGGGGGGGGGGGGGGGGGGGGGGGGGGGGGGGGGGGGGGGGGGGGGGGGGGGGGGGGGGGGGGGGGGGGGGGGGGGGGGGGGGGGGGGGGGGGGGGGGGGGGGGGGGGGGGGGGGGGGGGGGGGGGGGGGGGGGGGGGGGGGGGGGGGGGGGGGGGGGGGGGGGGGGGGGGGGGGGGGGGGGGGGGGGGGGGGGGGGGGGGGGGGGGGGGGGGGGGGGGGGGGGGGGGGGGGGGGGGGGGGGGGGGGGGGGGGGGGGGGGGGGGGGGGGGGGGGGGGGGGGGGGGGGGGGGGGGGGGGGGGGGGGGGGGGGGGGGGGGGGGGGGGGGGGGGGGGGGGGGGGGGGGGGGGGGGGGGGGGGGGGGCCTCCCCATGCATCCAGAAGCTCCTTCTCCCTTGCTCTTCTGCGCTCCTGCTGCTTCAGTTCTCCCTCTGATTTCCCGCATGCAGTCTGGCAAGTAATCGAAACGTTGTAAGGGCTGGTACATTTCATATCTTCAGATGATAGGTTAGTGTAGCAAAACCAATTAATTACCTTGTCACTTTCAATCTTGGACAGATGGGGCTTCACCGAGCTCCCAAGCCCCTCTCCTCCCCATGCGTCTAGAAGCTCTTTCTCTCTTGCTCTCCTGCGCTCTTCAGCAGGGTTCAAGACTCTTGTCGAATTTCCTTCGGCAGCAGCAGCCTGCTTGGCTTGCTCAAGCTTCGTTGGACGCTTGACGAAGATGTCAACCAGACATCCGGCTGCTCCATCTGCACATTGTGTATCACTCTTCTTCAGCAATGGTGCATCACTATCACCCTTCTTTTCATGCTCCATCTTCTCCTTTTCAAGCCTGGAGACATGTTTAACTAGCTGGTCTAAACCATCAGATGCTTTGTCATTGTTACCATGCTTTTCCTGATTAGTCTGCACACCATTTCTTGCTCCTCCCAGTGCATTCCTCTTCTCATATTCCATCTTCTCCCTTTCTAGTCGACTGACACGTTTTACTAAGACTTGATCCAAACTCTCGGATGCTGTGGCAATGTTGCCATACTTGCGCTGATCACGTGACACAATCATCTGTCCTTCTCCCGAGGCATTCCTCTTCTCATATTCCATTTTCTCCCTTTCCAATCTTGATACATGCTTCACCAAAATCTCATCTAAACTAACTGCTGTGTTATCACAACACTTCTGTGGATCTTTTTGCTTCTGCACGTCGGTTTGTCCTTGCTCCAGTGCTTTTCTCTTTTCCATCTCCAGTCTATTGGTTGGCTTAACAAAGACCTTGTCGAGGCCAACATCTAGTGCACTGCTATCATTGGTGCAGAAACTTCTAAGTGCTTCAAGCTTTGCAGCTTCAATTCGAGTCAATCTTTTACCACCTTGGTTACCCTTTGCACCCAAGGGTGGTAGCTTATGTGAACTTAAAAATCTGTTTTCTTTATCTTGTGAAGAATCGGTACAGGCTTGAACGCAATTGCTTTCTTCACCCGATCCCCTGATATCACAGTTGCTCTTTGCATTGCTGTCACACAAGACTTCTGACTGGCCCTTGAGAGATTCAGATTCTTCGGTGCTGGCTTGCACATCATCCGTAACATCCTTGCAGCTCCCTTCAGAAGAATCGGTGCATTGGTTGCTCTTCTTGGCTTCCAAGATCTCTTTCTCAAGCCTAGACATATTCTTCACAAGAATGCTACCCAGGTCAGAAGCAGATTCTAGTGCCGTTGTGTTGCCCTCTGCAAATTGGCCCTGGACATCTTGTACAACAGGCTTGGCTGAAGTGACTTTTCTCCCTGCTTCTTTTGCTTCTTGAATCTCTCTTTCAAGTTTTGAATGATGCTTGACCAAGAACTTGTCCAGACTTGGTAACTCAGACGAGACTTCTTTCTTTGGTCCTTGTATATCAATAAAGCTGGCTGCAGTGGAATATCTTCTTGATTGTGGTCTGTCAGATCCTGCAGTAGTGTAGCTCACAGGCTTCATTTCATGATATTTTCCCTTATCCCTTTGAAGTGCTGCATTTAGGCCAGATGTGGCAACAATGACCGCCAAAGAGGCAAGGTCGTCTTCATGAAGAGCTTTTATCCTTTCAAGCATAATGTTTACAAGATCAGTGGATTGTTCTAGATCAGTAGTGTTGAAATCAGATGGAAAGATGCTTCTTCTGAAGGTATTGTTATTGGATTTGAAATTGTTTGTTTCTTCATTGTTACAGTCACCAAGCTGCTGCTCAGCATCAGAATTCACATCAGTATCAGTCGCATCTGGATTTTGGCTAATTTTCCGCAAAAGCTCCTTAAACTCTTCTTGGTTTGACAAATCAGGAGAGTTTGCAAGTTTAACAAATGCCTTCTTCACTGCAGCAGCAACCTCCATATCAACCTCAAAAGCAGTCTGAAAGGAAGCTGTAACCTTGTGAGTTGGTCTTCCTCCAGTTTTTGCCGAGGATTCCACCTCATACAGCTGACTGGGACAGTCAGGCTTGTCATACATCATGATACCTATTACTCTAGCATATTCAAATGCTTCAGTCGCATGCAACTTGGCCTTTTCCATAAGCTCCTCAGCTTCTTTGTTTCGGATCCTATTAGAAAAATAAAATAACATATCAAGGACAGTCAGAATATCAGAGGAATGAATCAAGTGTAGTCAGCATAACAGCAGGCATGATAGAATAAGAACATAATCTCACCTGGCTGTTTGAAGAATTCTACACCACGAAGCTTCAACCATAGCAGTCTTGCGAGCTTCCATCGCCTTTCTGGCCGCTTCACTGGCTGCAATTTTCTCCCTTGCCATCCTAGTATAATGAAGATTTGAATTTTCCAGAGTATCATGAAGGGATGCGGTCATACCATCAGTCTCCTGCAGAAGACAAAAGGCATAACTTTAATTCACATCATAAAAAATATTCTTTAATCCAATTTCCCTCTTTGCTTATCTCAGGCAGAGAAGAGAGAACTGAGACAGCAATGACCTCAAATTTCGAGTTTGTCGTCATGAAATGCATTGAAGTACACAATCAAGATCTTAAAGGTCCATGAAGGAGAATAAAAATGTAAACTGCACTTTGACTGGCAAGTGGAAATCTGGTGTATTTGAACAGTGTAACAGAACCTGGTCTAATGTGCAATATTATCCTGGATCCACTCGTGCTATGGTTTTAAATACAATTTACTCTAGAACGAAGAGTGGCTAATTTTTTTTGTACTATCCACTAAGTACCTGAAGACGCTTTATCTTTCTTTTCAAGTATGATTCAGTTTTTTTCCTAGGGAACCAATCAATTGAGGGACCACTTCTGCGAATCACAGATTTCTTGAACTGGGATGTCGACTTATTCACAGATTTCAATACTGAATTTCCAAATTCTCTTGAACCTGGACTCTGCAGAAAACAAATGCAGAAAGTGCTGTTAGCTAAATTCTTCATAGAAGTAGGTCTTACAAGTAGGAAATTAAACAAGAAAGCGAAGCTTGTAATGCCTAATTGGGTTTTGTTCAAGCTGAGAAAATTGAATGTGCAAGCTATCTGAAAATACATAATAGAGACTTCTTCATTTTACTGGACTAAACCAAAGACTCTAACAGTCACATGTGCAGAACAGAAGTAACGTTGGTTGGGGGGGGGGGGGGGGGGGGGGGGGGGGGGGGGGGGGGGGGGGGGGGGGGGGGGGGGGGGGGGGGGGGGGGGGGGGGGGGGGGGGGGGGGGGGGGGGGGGGGGGGGGGGGGGGGGGGGGGGGGGGGGGGGGGGGGGGGGGGGGGGGGGGGGGGGGGGGGGGGGGGGGGGGGGGGGGGGGGGGGGGGGGGGGGGGGGGGGGGGGGGGGGGGGGGGGGGGGGGGGGGGGGGGGGGGGGGGGGGGGGGGGGGGGGGGGGGGGGGGGGGGGGGGGGGGGGGGGGGGGGGGGGGGGGGGGGGGGGGGGGGGGGGGGGGGGGGGGGGGGGGGGGGGGGGGGGGGGGGGGGGGGGGGGGGGGGGGGGGGGGGGGGGGGGGGGGGGGGGGGGGGGGGGGGGGGGGGGGGGGGGGGGGGGGGGGGGGGGGGGGGGGGGGGGGGGGGGGGGGGGGGGGGGGGGGGGGGGGGGGGGGGGGGGGGGGGGGGGGGGGGGGGGGGGGGGGGGGGGGGGGGGGGGGGGGGGGGGGGGGGGGGGGGGGGGGGGGGGGGGGGGGGGGGGGGGGGGGGGGGGGGGGGGGGGGGGGGGGGGGGGGGGGGGGGGGGGGGGGGGGGGGGGGGGGGGGGGGGGGGGGGGGGGGGGGGGGGGGGGGGGGGGGGGGGGGGGGGGGGGGGGGGGGGGGGGGGGGGGGGGGGGGGGGGGGGGGGGGGGGGGGGGGGGGGGGGGGGGGGGGGGGGGGGGGGGGGGGGGGGGGGGGGGGGGGGGGGGGGGGGGGGGGGGGGGGGGGGGGGGGGGGGGGGGGGGGGGGGGGGGGGGGGGGGGGGGGGGGGGGGGGGGGGGGGGGGGGGGGGGGGGGGGGGGGGGGGGGGGGGGGGGGGGGGGGGGGGGGGGGGGGGGGGGGGGGGGGGGGGGGGGGGGGGGGGGGGGGGGGGGGGGGGGGGGGGGGGGGGGGGGGGGGGGGGGGGGGGGGGGGGGGGGGGGGGGGGGGGGGGGGGGGGGGGGGGGGGGGGGGGGGGGGGGGGGGGGGGGGGGGGGGGGGGGGGGGGGGGGGGGGGGGGGGGGGGGGGGGGGGGGGGGGGGGGGGGGGGGGGGGGGGGGGGGGGGGGGGGGGGGGGGGGGGGGGGGGGGGGGGGGGGGGGGGGGGGGGGGGGGGGGGGGGGGGGGGGGGGGGGGGGGGGGGGGGGGGGGGGGGGGGGGGGGGGGGGGGGGGGGGGGGGGGGGGGGGGGGGGGGGGGGGGGGGGGGGGGGGGGGGGGGGGGGGGGGGGGGGGGGGGGGGGGGGGGGGGGGGGGGGGGGGGGGGGGGGGGGGGGGGGGGGGGGGGGGGGGGGGGGGGGGGGGGGGGGGGGGGGGGGGGGGGGGGGGGGGGGGGGGGGGGGGGGGGGGGGGGGGGGGGGGGGGGGGGGGGGGGGGGGGGGGGGGGGGGGGGGGGGGGGGGGGGGGGGGGGGGGGGGGGGGGGGGGGGGGGGGGGGGGGGGGGGGGGGGGGGGGGGGGGGGGGGGGGGGGGGGGGGGGGGGGGGGGGGGGGGGGGGGGGGGGGGGGGGGGGGGGGGGGGGGGGGGGGGGGGGGGGGGGGGGGGGGGGGGGGGGGGGGGGGGGGGGGGGGGGGGGGGGGGGGGGGGGGGGGGGGGGGGGGGGGGGGGGGGGGGGGGGGGGGGGGGGGGGGGGGGGGGGGGGGGGGGGGGGGGGGGGGGGGGGGGGGGGGGGGGGGGGGGGGGGGGGGGGGGGGGGGGGGGGGGGGGGGGGGGGGGGGGGGGGGGGGGGGGGGGGGGGGGGGGGGGGGGGGGGGGGGGGGGGGGGGGGGGGGGGGGGGGGGGGGGGGGGGGGGGGGGGGGGGGGGGGGGGGGGGGGGGGGGGGGGGGGGGGGGGGGGGGGGGGGGGGGGGGGGGGGGGGGGGGGGGGGGGGGGGGGGGGGGGGGGGGGGGGGGGGGGGGGGGGGGGGGGGGGGGGGGGGGGGGGGGGGGGGGGGGGGGGGGGGGGGGGGGGGGGGGGGGGGGGGGGGGGGGGGGGGGGGGGGGGGGGGGGGGGGGGGGGGGGGGGGGGGGGGGGGGGGGGGGGGGGGGGGGGGGGGGGGGGGGGGGGGGGGGGGGGGGGGGGGGGGGGGGGGGGGGGGGGGGGGGGGGGGGGGGGGGGGGGGGGGGGGGGGGGGGGGGGGGGGGGGGGGGGGGGGGGGGGGGGGGGGGGGGGGGGGGGGGGGGGGGGGGGGGGGGGGGGGGGGGGGGGGGGGGGGGGGGGGGGGGGGGGGGGGGGGGGGGGGGGGGGGGGGGGGGGGGGGGGGGGGGGGGGGGGGGGGGGGGGGGGGGGGGGGGGGGGGGGGGGGGGGGGGGGGGGGGGGGGGGGGGGGGGGGGGGGGGGGGGGGGGGGGGGGGGGGGGGGGGGGGGGGGGGGGGGGGGGGGGGGGGGGGGGGGGGGGGGGGGGGGGGGGGGGGGGGGGGGGGGGGGGGGGGGGGGGGGGGGGGGGGGGGGGGGGGGGGGGGGGGGGGGGGGGGGGGGGGGGGGGGGGGGGGGGGGGGGGGGGGGGGGGGGGGGGGGGGGGGGGGGGGGGGGGGGGGGGGGGGGGGGGGGGGGGGGGGGGGGGGGGGGGGGGGGGGGGGGGGGGGGGGGGGGGGGGGGGGGGGGGGGGGGGGGGGGGGGGGGGGGGGGGGGGGGGGGGGGGGGGGGGGGGGGGGGGGGGGGGGGGGGGGGGGGGGGGGGGGGGGGGGGGGGGGGGGGGGGGGGGGGGGGGGGGGGGGGGGGGGGGGGGGGGGGGGGGGGGGGGGGGGGGGGGGGGGGGGGGGGGGGGGGGGGGGGGGGGGGGGGGGGGGGGGGGGGGGGGGGGGGGGGGGGGGGGGGGGGGGGGGGGGGGGGGGGGGGGGGGGGGGGGGGGGGGGGGGGGGGGGGGGGGGGGGGGGGGGGGGGGGGGGGGGGGGGGGGGGGGGGGGGGGGGGGGGGGGGGGGGGGGGGGGGGGGGGGGGGGGGGGGGGGGGGGGGGGGGGGGGGGGGGGGGGGGGGGGGGGGGGGGGGGGGGGGGGGGGGGGGGGGGGGGGGGGGGGGGGGGGGGGGGGGGGGGGGGGGGGGGGGGGGGGGGGGGGGGGGGGGGGGGGGGGGGGGGGGGGGGGGGGGGGGGGGGGGGGGGGGGGGGGGGGGGGGGGGGGGGGGGGGGGGGGGGGGGGGGGGGGGGGGGGGGGGGGGGGGGGGGGGGGGGGGGGGGGGGGGGGGGGGGGGGGGGGGGGGGGGGGGGGGGGGGGGGGGGGGGGGGGGGGGGGGGGGGGGGGGGGGGGGGGGGGGGGGGGGGGGGGGGGGGGGGGGGGGGGGGGGGGGGGGGGGGGGGGGGGGGGGGGGGGGGGGGGGGGGGGGGGGGGGGGGGGGGGGGGGGGGGGGGGGGGGGGGGGGGGGGGGGGGGGGGGGGGGGGGGGGGGGGGGGGGGGGGGGGGGGGGGGGGGGGGGGGGGGGGGGGGGGGGGGGGGGGGGGGGGGGGGGGGGGGGGGGGGGGGGGGGGGGGGGGGGGGGGGGGGGGGGGGGGGGGGGGGGGGGGGGGGGGGGGGGGGGGGGGGGGGGGGGGGGGGGGGGGGGGGGGGGGGGGGGGGGGGGGGGGGGGGGGGGGGGGGGGGGGGGGGGGGGGGGGGGGGGGGGGGGGGGGGGGGGGGGGGGGGGGGGGGGGGGGGGGGGGGGGGGGGGGGGGGGGGGGGGGGGGGGGGGGGGGGGGGGGGGGGGGGGGGGGGGGGGGGGGGGGGGGGGGGGGGGGGGGGGGGGGGGGGGGGGGGGGGGGGGGGGGGGGGGGGGGGGGGGGGGGGGGGGGGGGGGGGGGGGGGGGGGGGGGGGGGGGGGGGGGGGGGGGGGGGGGGGGGGGGGGGGGGGGGGGGGGGGGGGGGGGGGGGGGGGGGGGGGGGGGGGGGGGGGGGGGGGGGGGGGGGGGGGGGGGGGGGGGGGGGGGGGGGGGGGGGGGGGGGGGGGGGGGGGGGGGGGGGGGGGGGGGGGGGGGGGGGGGGGGGGGGGGGGGGGGGGGGGGGGGGGGGGGGGGGGGGGGGGGGGGGGGGGGGGGGGGGGGGGGGGGGGGGGGGGGGGGGGGGGGGGGGGGGGGGGGGGGGGGGGGGGGGGGGGGGGGGGGGGGGGGGGGGGGGGGGGGGGGGGGGGGGGGGGGGGGGGGGGGGGGGGGGGGGGGGGGGGGGGGGGGGGGGGGGGGGGGGGGGGGGGGGGGGGGGGGGGGGGGGGGGGGGGGGGGGGGGGGGGGGGGGGGGGGGGGGGGGGGGGGGGGGGGGGGGGGGGGGGGGGGGGGGGGGGGGGGGGGGGGGGGGGGGGGGGGGGGGGGGGGGGGGGGGGGGGGGGGGGGGGGGGGGGGGGGGGGGGGGGGGGGGGGGGGGGGGGGGGGGGGGGGGGGGGGGGGGGGGGGGGGGGGGGGGGGGGGGGGGGGGGGGGGGGGGGGGGGGGGGGGGGGGGGGGGGGGGGGGGGGGGGGGGGGGGGGGGGGGGGGGGGGGGGGGGGGGGGGGGGGGGGGGGGGGGGGGGGGGGGGGGGGGGGGGGGGGGGGGGGGGGGGGGGGGGGGGGGGGGGGGGGGGGGGGGGGGGGGGGGGGGGGGGGGGGGGGGGGGGGGGGGGGGGGGGGGGGGGGGGGGGGGGGGGGGGGGGGGGGGGGGGGGGGGGGGGGGGGGGGGGGGGGGGGGGGGGGGGGGGGGGGGGGGGGGGGGGGGGGGGGGGGGGGGGGGGGGGGGGGGGGGGGGGGGGGGGGGGGGGGGGGGGGGGGGGGGGGGGGGGGGGGGGGGGGGGGGGGGGGGGGGGGGGGGGGGGGGGGGGGGGGGGGGGGGGGGGGGGGGGGGGGGGGGGGGGGGGGGGGGGGGGGGGGGGGGGGGGGGGGGGGGGGGGGGGGGGGGGGGGGGGGGGGGGGGGGGGGGGGGGGGGGGGGGGGGGGGGGGGGGGGGGGGGGGGGGGGGGGGGGGGGGGGGGGGGGGGGGGGGGGGGGGGGGGGGGGGGGGGGGGGGGGGGGGGGGGGGGGGGGGGGGGGGGGGGGGGGGGGGGGGGGGGGGGGGGGGGGGGGGGGGGGGGGGGGGGGGGGGGGGGGGGGGGGGGGGGGGGGGGGGGGGGGGGGGGGGGGGGGGGGGGGGGGGGGGGGGGGGGGGGGGGGGGGGGGGGGGGGGGGGGGGGGGGGGGGGGGGGGGGGGGGGGGGGGGGGGGGGGGGGGGGGGGGGGGGGGGGGGGGGGGGGGGGGGGGGGGGGGGGGGGGGGGGGGGGGGGGGGGGGGGGGGGGGGGGGGGGGGGGGGGGGGGGGGGGGGGGGGGGGGGGGGGGGGGGGGGGGGGGGGGGGGGGGGGGGGGGGGGGGGGGGGGGGGGGGGGGGGGGGGGGGGGGGGGGGGGGGGGGGGGGGGGGGGGGGGGGGGGGGGGGGGGGGGGGGGGGGGGGGGGGGGGGGGGGGGGGGGGGGGGGGGGGGGGGGGGGGGGGGGGGGGGGGGGGGGGGGGGGGGGGGGGGGGGGGGGGGGGGGGGGGGGGGGGGGGGGGGGGGGGGGGGGGGGGGGGGGGGGGGGGGGGGGGGGGGGGGGGGGGGGGGGGGGGGGGGGGGGGGGGGGGGGGGGGGGGGGGGGGGGGGGGGGGGGGGGGGGGGGGGGGGGGGGGGGGGGGGGGGGGGGGGGGGGGGGGGGGGGGGGGGGGGGGGGGGGGGGGGGGGGGGGGGGGGGGGGGGGGGGGGGGGGGGGGGGGGGGGGGGGGGGGGGGGGGGGGGGGGGGGGGGGGGGGGGGGGGGGGGGGGGGGGGGGGGGGGGGGGGGGGGGGGGGGGGGGGGGGGGGGGGGGGGGGGGGGGGGGGGGGGGGGGGGGGGGGGGGGGGGGGGGGGGGGGGGGGGGGGGGGGGGGGGGGGGGGGGGGGGGGGGGGGGGGGGGGGGGGGGGGGGGGGGGGGGGGGGGGGGGGGGGGGGGGGGGGGGGGGGGGGGGGGGGGGGGGGGGGGGGGGGGGGGGGGGGGGGGGGGGGGGGGGGGGGGGGGGGGGGGGGGGGGGGGGGGGGGGGGGGGGGGGGGGGGGGGGGGGGGGGGGGGGGGGGGGGGGGGGGGGGGGGGGGGGGGGGGGGGGGGGGGGGGGGGGGGGGGGGGGGGGGGGGGGGGGGGGGGGGGGGGGGGGGGGGGGGGGGGGGGGGGGGGGGGGGGGGGGGGGGGGGGGGGGGGGGGGGGGGGGGGGGGGGGGGGGGGGGGGGGGGGGGGGGGGGGGGGGGGGGGGGGGGGGGGGGGGGGGGGGGGGGGGGGGGGGGGGGGGGGGGGGGGGGGGGGGGGGGGGGGGGGGGGGGGGGGGGGGGGGGGGGGGGGGGGGGGGGGGGGGGGGGGGGGGGGGGGGGGGGGGGGGGGGGGGGGGGGGGGGGGGGGGGGGGGGGGGGGGGGGGGGGGGGGGGGGGGGGGGGGGGGGGGGGGGGGGGGGGGGGGGGGGGGGGGGGGGGGGGGGGGGGGGGGGGGGGGGGGGGGGGGGGGGGGGGGGGGGGGGGGGGGGGGGGGGGGGGGGGGGGGGGGGGGGGGGGGGGGGGGGGGGGGGGGGGGGGGGGGGGGGGGGGGGGGGGGGGGGGGGGGGGGGGGGGGGGGGGGGGGGGGGGGGGGGGGGGGGGGGGGGGGGGGGGGGGGGGGGGGGGGGGGGGGGGGGGGGGGGGGGGGGGGGGGGGGGGGGGGGGGGGGGGGGGGGGGGGGGGGGGGGGGGGGGGGGGGGGGGGGGGGGGGGGGGGGGGGGGGGGGGGGGGGGGGGGGGGGGGGGGGGGGGGGGGGGGGGGGGGGGGGGGGGGGGGGGGGGGGGGGGGGGGGGGGGGGGGGGGGGGGGGGGGGGGGGGGGGGGGGGGGGGGGGGGGGGGGGGGGGGGGGGGGGGGGGGGGGGGGGGGGGGGGGGGGGGGGGGGGGGGGGGGGGGGGGGGGGGGGGGGGGGGGGGGGGGGGGGGGGGGGGGGGGGGGGGGGGGGGGGGGGGGGGGGGGGGGGGGGGGGGGGGGGGGGGGGGGGGGGGGGGGGGGGGGGGGGGGGGGGGGGGGGGGGGGGGGGGGGGGGGGGGGGGGGGGGGGGGGGGGGGGGGGGGGGGGGGGGGGGGGGGGGGGGGGGGGGGGGGGGGGGGGGGGGGGGGGGGGGGGGGGGGGGGGGGGGGGGGGGGGGGGGGGGGGGGGGGGGGGGGGGGGGGGGGGGGGGGGGGGGGGGGGGGGGGGGGGGGGGGGGGGGGGGGGGGGGGGGGGGGGGGGGGGGGGGGGGGGGGGGGGGGGGGGGGGGGGGGGGGATGGTTCAGTTGACACATGTTTTCAACTTGCCTATCCACACCTTCTGTTTCCTTCTTATAATCACGAGTCTATGATGATGGTTAAATCAGTTCCAAAGAATATTTTTTATTTTACAGAGTTCTGAGTTATGATAGCCTAGAAATGAAATAAAAATGCTCACAAAGTTGTCTACATTCATTTAAAGTTGAACTATAAGTCAGGATATCAGGTCAGTTAACAGTAATGAAACACATGTTGCCTTACTACTAATAACAAAACAACAGGAAACATACTTACACCTTTCAAGTTGCTAACATTAATAATTCTTGGTGGCTCCTTTCGTCATTAGATGGGATCTATCCTACTGGTTTACCCTAGCAATGAACGAAACTTACAACAGTACCAGACTCTACCATTTCAAGTGTCAGCTCAATTCAACCTTGACATGAGTCTTCATATCAAAACTAGCTAATCACGCTGGGGACTTAGGAAATGGAAGGTGATCAGGTACTACATTATGTGCGAGGAATAACCAACCGGCATATGTTGGACATAAACTTGAACTGAAATTGTAACAAAGAATCATGCGCAATGCATTCGCTCTAACCCCATACCTGGAACCAACCATAAATTACTGTCTCCAGGAACTACGTTATGAAATATCACATCGGTATGGCATCAGTTAACATACTACAAGCAATTCAGCAAATATTACCAAATCACATTCGCAGGATATCAGCAAGTAAACATACTGCAGACTTTTGTACGAATTAGCACCCACAGACTCGAAGTTGTAGTTATCCATAGCAGTACTGCTATAGCAGAGTTCAAATATATCGGACATGCCAAGTAATTAGATGCAATCGCCGCGGAAGGCCCGACGCGGACTAGGGTTTTGGTGAGGGATTCGGTTGTAACGATTGCGAAGCAATATGGGCGGAGAAAGGCTGCGAAGCCCTAAATGAAGAGAAAATACGCCGAATCGAACAAAGGATAATCTACATCGCACCAAACCACAGCCCGCCCAACGGCTCCCAATTTTTTTTCCCCGTGCGAAACCGGCGTCGCAAACCAGAGCGGCCGCCCACAGTTCCAACAAGGGGAATCGCGGAATCCCCAATCGAGCCGCACGAGACATACAGAGTGAGACCGCAGCAGATCCTGACGGAGGAGGGGAGAGGGGTGTCGAGCGGACCTTGCGGGAGCTTCCGCCGCTGCGGTTGGGGGAGACCTTCCGACGGGAGGACGTCGGCGAGATGCAGCGGGCCCCGCCGCCGCCGCCGTCAGCGGAGGAAGGTGGCGACGAGGTGGGAGACGAGGTAGACATGGCGAATCGCGCGATCGAAGATGCTAGAGAATAAGGGGCGGCGGCGAAGGAGGAGGCGGATTTGGGATTCAAATAGAGGTGGAGGGGATCGGGGGACAAGTAGCCGTTGTTGATGCCGAGCTCCCGGCCGGGTTGAAATTGAAACGCGGGTGGGATTACGACAGGGAGCGTGAGGATTGGCGCTGAGTTGGCCGATTTATGGTGCCACGTCAGAGGAGTAATTGTGCATGTAAGCGCGCAAACATATTCGGAAAACTCAGGAGGGAGTTTCATTCCATTTCGTGAGGAGTAATTGCTCCTCGCGAATTCAAATATTTTGAAATGATCGGTTTTTCATTTTCAATAGTCTGGGATAATTCGGGATTTATATAGGGTATTTTTTTTCAACCCAGAGATTCGTTAGGAAATTATACAGTTTCCGAATAAGTTAAGTGCAGATTAGCATCATCACAAGAGGGGGGGGGGGGGGGGGGGGGGGGGGGGGGGGGGGGGGGGGGGGGGGGGGGGGGGGGGGGGGGGGGGGGGGGGGATTACTAGCGTGACAAATCACATACGACATATTACAAACATCTACCATGTGTGCATATGGACCAAAGGCATGTGTCAACATATGAGTTCAACGAAATCTCCGGTGCAACAACGTCATCAGCCATGGTGGTGAAGACAAGGTGGTCGTCCGCTATAGAGAAAGTAGTGAAAACAGACTGACGGTCGTCGAGGATGTAGTTGGACTTGAGCGAGCAGTCGCATTTTAAGTTTTTCATATTCAATAGGCCGGGATAATCCGGGATTTACATAGTTTTTTTCTCAACCTTGAGATTCGGGATGTAGGTGGATTTTCTCCGATATGTGTGCATGTGACATCGTATTTGTTATTGCAATCATATTTGTGTTAATATGTAATTCATTGTTGTAAGTGGTCTACTTGAATCATAATAATTATTAAACTTGCACTAATATATGCTTGTTCTTGCATATCGTGGAACAGTGCAAGTTCTACGAAATATGTGGCAAAATTTTGTCATCATTTGATTTGAGTTTTTTCTTCTTCATTTTCTTTCTTCTTTTAGGTAATACCAATGCCCTTAATTCATTCCATCTTAAACAATATATATTTTTTTCTTTGTTTTTCTCTATTATGTCATTTGTTTATTGATGCTTAGTCAATTTTTGGGGAGCGTTGGAGTTTTTCTATGATGTGCCATTTTATTTGCTGTTGCAGTTATGTGCCACTACTTATTTTGCGTTAGTAACTTAAAATAGAACTCATTTTTCTAAGTGATCTACTTGACTCATAATAATTATTAAAGTTACACTAATATATGGCTGTTGTTGCATATTATGGAATAGTGCATGTCTATGAAATCCGTGGCAAATTATGGTTATCATTTTCTTCGAGTTTTTTTTATCTTCATTTATTTTTTATTTTAGGGTAATACCAATGCCCTAAATGGTTTCAATTTCAGAATAAAAACCATTTTGTTTTTTCTTCGGTTTATCATGTCTTTCTTTATCATGCTTCGTCGATCATTTTTGCCATCATATTTTCTCCTATATTTATGCATGTGAAATCGTATTTGATGTTGCGAGTGTCACTACTTTTTTGTGTTAGGAACTTAAAATGTAATCATTTTTGTAATTGATCTACTTGAACATAATTATAAATTTGCACTAGTTTACACTTGTTATTATATAGTACCGAATAGTTCAAATTTGGCATAATTTGTGTGCAAGTTCTCAACATATTCTAGTCTCTACATATAAGAAAAGAATTTGACAATAAATCTTTATGATTGTTCACGTTAGGTCCAATTTTTTTAAAAAAATATTTTCTGATCTCTCTTTCTCTTAGAATTTTTCTTCTTCCTTAGAAAGAAACATGTTCTTGTTTCATTTCTTTTCTGAGATAACACCACTTATAGAATTATTTTCATTAGATTGATTTTTCTTCTGTTTTTTGCATTTCTTCTTTCGGTAACACCACTCCCACGATTCTTTCTTCAATAGACTAAAATGTATTCTTCTTCTTCTTCTTGTCTTTTGTTCATTTCCAGATTGGATGTTTTATTTTTTGTGCAAACTTTTGTTCAGTTCACCAATTTGAATGGACATTTTTATTTTGTTCTCAAAATGTGTATTGTACTTTAATTTTCACCCCAAACTTTGATTTGCAACAAGTTTTGTCTAACCATGTCATTGTGTTGATCTTAATTCCAAATCTTAAAGCACATGGTGTAAAATATTTTAGAAATTCAACATGATCAATATAATTATTTTTTGATTCTAATGAAAATATTTAGTCTCATGGTTGCTAAATAGAATAGAATAAGAGTTTTAATTCCCTCTTTATATTCCTCTAGTAATATTTATAATTACGGTGCATGTGTGTCAAAGAAAGAATACACACCAAACCGAAACATATATATACATGGTGATGGTTATACAGTGCTTTGCAAGTATAGTGTGTGCATGCACAAACTAATTACAACAATTAGATTATATTGGGTATAATGACTACTAGCAGTACGTAACAGTCGCCAGGATATACATCGTTTATTGCGAGACGTACGCTCGGCTCGCCTCAAGGTTTTCCCCTGACTTAGTTACAAGGCCGGCCCATTACATTGGCTTGTTTTTTTTCCTTCGCTGCTCTCTCGGATTTTGTTCGTTTGGGTTTTGATCGCTCGCTGCAGAGTTTAGGTGTTATTTTTCTTCTTTGTGTCAAGGTTGCACTTTCTGGTTTTCATCAGGTTTTTTTCTCTCTTTTCGGTGTTTATTTATGGTTTTCACTGGTTTTTCCCTTTCTTTCTTTTCTACATGTTTTCTTCGGTTTTCATTGTTTTTTTTTCCTATCTTACTTACGGTTTTTGATGGTTTTATGTTTCTCTTTTTGTTTTCCTCTGTTTCTTACTTTCTTATTTTTCTTCTTTCATTGTTTTTATCGACTTTCTTTGCTTTTTTTTTTTCATTTCTCTACCGCTTTTCTTTGTTTTTTCTTTTTGTTCCTCTCTCGGTTTCACCAGTTTTCTTTATTTTTTATGTTTCTCTACTGGTTTTCTTTTGTTCTATTTGTTTTTTCCTTTTCATTTTTCTTCTTTCTCTGGCTTTCATCGGGTATCTTCGTTTTTAATGTTTGTCTACCAGTTTTCTTTTTTTCTTCCTTTTTCCTTTTCTCAACACATGTCTACACCCTTTCATACACACTAGATCGGCAACGCGCCTTGGCGCGAGGGTGCCGGTCCAACCGATATGCCAAGCGATGGAAGATCAAACCGCATGATGCATCAGTAGGAAGCAAGTTTAGCACATGTAAAACGTCAACAACTGATTTTCTGGTTCATGGGAAAGAATAAACATTCCAGAAGAGTAACATCATCGAGTTTAACAAAATCATGAGATTGTAAAAATTAATCCACCCCAGAAGTAGCGCAACATCAAGTTCAATGCAGTCATGAGATTACAAAAACAAATTAGCTCACATTAAGTTCAGTTATACGAGTAGGAACATAAGAGAGCAAAAGCCACCACAGCGGCAATGGAGGCGATAAAACTATGAAGTCATAGTTAGGCATAGATAGCTTGGTTCAACTGCCTCCATGAGTGCTATTCCATTATGATGACCACATAATGGTTTTGTATAGAAAATGCACTTGTGATTTCCCTCTAAAACGTATGTACAGTGAGCGATGGTTTCCCCTTCTAATTTTGAAGGCGATCGCCTTCGCCAACGGATGGATCAAGGCGCCCCTCATTTGTCGAGCTCCGGTCGAGCTCTCCTCCTTCCCCTTCCAGCGAGAGACATGACTTGCTTCCATTCTATAGAGATTGATGTAAAGCTGTATGTAATTCATTTCTTCAGAGATCTTTATATAGTGGAGTCACTAGCTGCTATGCATTCATGACTGCATCTGGTTCTGTATTAAACTAAAGGCCCTGGCATTTGTTAAGCTTGTGAGCAGCTCCCACAGTTCAAGATCGATCAATCAAGAATTTGGGGGAAAGCTAAATGGCATTGGTACCAGCAACTACAAATTTCAACCAAGTAGGCAAGAATCTACACATAAGATGTCACAGATATAGCAATTTTCCTCAATTGCTTCATTTGTAATAGAACACAAGAGGTTTACAGTTATATAACTCTGGCCAGTTCTGATGAATAGATGTACATTAGATGCTTTAAGGTCCAAGTTTTTTTGGTTGGGGCACTGAATGCTCACAGAATGACAGAAAGAAGAGAAAATGCATGGTGTCTTTATTTCTTATCTTCTAGGTCTAATTGACAGTTCAGTGATTGTTGCCAAACCGTACCAGTAACTATTCTACTTACCAAGTACATAACCTTCCAGTATCTCTCTAATGTTGCACTTTGCTACTCGAAAGGTCAAAAGAACAAGGGAATCAAACTGCAAGTACTCTCCTAGCGATAGAAATATACTATCAAATCTAAGGGTGTACTACATTTGAAAGCACAGTTTCATGATAAGAGAAGTGAAAAAATGAAAGAAATATATGTAAAGAAAATTGAGTATACCTTCCCCTGAAGGTATCCATCTCCCTGAAATTAGTCCCAAAGAGTTGGTTCAATAAGGTACTCTTTCCTACTCAAAATAGGAATATGATTAATCTTATGTCAACTAAATTCTGAAGTACGTACTGTCGATTTGTGATAAAGGGCAGGAAGTCCACAACTCACACTTATCATCCAAGAATACATGTTTAAGTTCAGTATTATACTATCAGTGAAATGATGAAAATACGCATTTTCCAGTTAAATGTCAGAGAAGACTAACAAATAACCCCCAGGAGAAAGGATACACAGTGCAATTATAATTAATTGTTCATCAGTGGACTCTGATTCTTAGATGTCACTCGTGTTAGCAAGTGAAGGGCTTCAAAATAGATATGCACGGACACACTACTTTTACAATAAACACATGCCACCAAGTTGGGGTTGCAAGGATCAATGTAAATTCAACCAGACAAGCATCACATCAATATAGCCACGACCATGTCCAATATAGTAGCCGAAGCAGATGAGCAGGAGGAAGATGGAGCTCACCGAGGGAGGTTGTAGCTGAGGCAGTACTCAGTGGGCACCGGGGTTGCGCCTGAACGCCGTCCAACCGGCAAGGAACCGCTTCCTACACCGCACATCCACCATGCAACCGCGTCGGAGTTGCGCCTTGCACCGTCCCGCCGACGAGCACGAACGCCACGGTCACATAATTCTCCTTGAAAACCACATACATATGCACACATGCTCTCATCTATTAGTATAGTTATACATAGAAATTGCTAGTTGCTTCAAACCAAAAAAACTTAATTCACGCATTCATTGCCCTTTTTCACACAGAATAATGCATCAAATCCTATGACTCAGAAGTTGTTGATCATAGCAGGCCATGTCGCTCGTCTTGACACCAACGTGTGTTGTTAATGAGACCAAAAACTATATTAAACGACAATGGCCAAAATCAGGTACATATTGGTAACAGCAAATAACATGATTGGTAAGCTACATCAATAAAATAACCACAGAATATTCTGTTGCACGCTACCATGTATTTCTGAACCACAATGAGTTCACAAATTTTGTGCACATGAGATGGCAAAAGAGCATCCACTTGTTTTCAGTTACTTATGAGTGGAACCACCGGCTTCTTCAACGACCGGGAATCATAATGGTAGCAAATCAGCAGCAAACCAAGCAGCTGCACTACTACTACACCTGCTTATACATCATTAAAACCTGACAACCAGGTGTTGAATATCTGACTACACCCCACTTAAAACCTGACAACTAAGCTTTATTAAACACAACAACCATGTATTTATAAAAAAATGGCAACCACCCCCTTGTCGCGGATAGCAAAGTATATTCGCGGCAACTACGGGTTTATAAACATGGCAAGGTCATATGAAAAAACACATGACAACAAGGTATGATTAATCTGACAACCACTCAATGGTTAATATGGTCAAAACAGTAAAAAAACATGGCAACTGCTGACATGGACTATCAAATTTAATCCCCCCTTGCACTGAAATACACTCCTAAGAAATAAAAAATGGTAGTCATATTCAAAACAATTATGGTTTGTGTCTAGAGGAAACATCAGAAAAAATATCTCACTAAAACAGAAAAGGTTGGCAGTTGTATACTGCAGTTGTGTAGTCGGCACACACCTTATTGTCTGTCCGCCTGCCCCTTGCATCCGGATCCAGCTTTCTTCCTGCTTGGCATTTCGACACCCCCTCCCCCTGTTTAAGAAAACACACAGAGGAGGAAGAAACACACCATGAGAGAGGGAGAGAGGGCACTTCTCACATAACCAATATGCAATTCAGGTTATGATGATGATGATGATGATGATGATGATGAAGAAGAAGAAGAACACACCTCTCACTCTCTTGCATATGACCTCCTTGCACGAATCATTGAAGAGCCCGAGAAGCTCATCGACGGCGGGGAAAACGGGTGGCGCGGCATCGAGCAGGGGCGGCGGCGACAGCCAGACCACCTCAAGCACCACGGTCCAGAAGCCAAGAGCATGAGCAGACCAAAATCAGAATGGATTAACCAGGAAACCCTAGACAGATCCCTAAAAAACAACAAAGCCCTTGATGAGCACATACACATCACAAAGGGAAAGACAAACAAGGGAGCAAATAATCACCTCAGCCATCTCAGAAGCCCACTCGGTGTGCTCCCTCTCTGGTCGACCCGCAAGACAGCCCCAACGCCACGCCACCGTCCCAACCGTGAAACAGACAGAGAAGGAAGATGGTAAAAAACAAGCAAAATAAAATATAGGAACGATGAGCGAGAGGAAAGCCACCTAAAGAACGGTTCCTGCTCGGAGTTTCCCTTTGTTAACAAGGTTCTTGACAATGGTGGGAGGCACAAATGACATAATGATTTGGATAGATTGGTCAAGGGTAGTGAGGGCCAATAAAAGAGTGTTATTGCAATACTTAGTTTACAATTCAATTGCAAGTTGCAACTGGAAATGTGCAATCCTATGTCTTACATTATAAAACATTCCACTTTGCTTCTCATTTAGTTTTGTGTTTACAGTGATACTAATTGTGCTCCCTGCTCGCCCCAGATGAATATATGCACAATAGTTGTCTGTGGCGGTTTTTGTTTTGGTTTACACAAGCAATAAAGAGCAATTAGACATGACACTTCTTTCCCAGCCTTAATTGTTTGCTTCCTATGCATGCCTTATAGTATTAAATATTAAATACATGGTTCATCAGGGGCATATAGATAGATGTGTTCATCAGGCATGTCCTAAATGAAACGGAACAATATTGGATATAAACAGCAAATATAAAAAAATACTCAGCTCCAATACAAACATTAACCAGCCTAAAGACGATGTTATTAGAAACATGACACTGTGGTTTCTGTTGGTTTATCAACAAATTAAAACAAGCCATTCAACCGACAACTTGCTGGGAGCGAGTCTTTCTAGCATAACAATGTGCAACTTACTCTCAACCAGATGAAATCAAGGTCCAACAACAAACAATAAAAGATCAAGAACAACTTTTATGCAATAAAGATATGAGAGAGAAGAAATCTTTACATAAGACAGCTATAAATACTCGAGCATAAATAAGCAACACCTTTAAATACAAATAAAAGGGGTTAAGGGTTCATTGCATAGTGGGCTCAGATTCGCCTTTCCTCGATCATATAACCTATCCCCGTCATCTCTTATCACCAGATCAATCTGTTTATACAATGGAGCTGCCCTGGTTATCACTCAACAAGAATGACCATCCAAGGACAGATCAGTAGGTATCACAGGATCAAGAAGGATTCTAGAGACAAGAGGGAGGATCCAACTTGATACCCATAGGTGCCTCGATTGCTCAAAAGCATACTTATTTCAGCCACGGTTAATCATCATTGCCCTAGCACGAACACCATTGATCAATTTAGCAAATCCAGGAGCATAGCTATAGGACCAGGGCACCCACATGTAACCCAGAGAATCGCATGAGCTCCTATGATAGCAACTGAAGATGAACAGCAGCCTGCAAACCCTAGAATAGCATGGATCCACTACTACAGAGCTCAAGTAGGAACCGATGCATGAGTAGGGCATAGAGCAACAACCATACGAGGCGGCGGCGGCGCGATGTGGGTGGGGCGGTGAGGTACGAGGGAAGGGAGAGGTCGGGGAGAGGGTTGGGCCAGCGGAGGCGGCTGCGCGAGTGCGGGAGGAGAGACGGCTAGGTCACACCCATGTCGCTATTGGATATTTTTCCAGCCATGTGAAATGACGAAAATGCCCCTCTGGGGGCGCTGGAATTACGCGCGGTGGCATGAAACGGGGTAACTATTCATTCCAGCAGTGATCATCTCAGATCCAACGGCCCAGCTTCCTCCAGATCTCGATCTGACGCCCAGAATTGCATCAAGCAAACCGATCCGACGGCCGAGAGTCGTTGATCTCTAAGGAGCCATGTAGGGACTTTCATCACAGGCACACCGTTCTTTTATACGCAATATGTGAAATGGCGAAATGCCCTCAGCGGGGCACTGCAATTACACGCGGTGGCACGACCGGGGTGAAACTATCATTGCTACAGGAGCCCCACCTCGATCCGACGAGCGAGGTTGTCCCAGGGCTTGATCCAACGGCCCAGATCGCATCAAGAAAATGATCCGACGGCCGACGTGCGCTAAGCTCTGGGAGCGCTTGTAGGGTGCTTAGTTTCTTGTTTCTGGATTCTCGATAAATAAGCAACGCCTTTAAATACAAATAAAAAGGGTTCAGGGTTCATTGCATAGTGGGCTCAGATTCGCCATTCCTCAATCATATAGCCTACCCCGTCATCTCTTATCACCAGATCAATCTGTTTATATAGGGTAGCTACCCTGGTTATCACTCAACAAGAATGACCATCCAAGGGCAGAACAACAAGTATCACATGATCAAAAAGGATTCTAGAGACAAGAGGGAGGATCCAACTTGATACCCACTGATGCCTCGATTGCTCAAAGGCACACTTATTTCAGCCAATGTTAATCATCATCGCCCTAGCACTAACACCACTGGTCAATTTAGCAAATCCAGGAGCATAGCTATACGACATCCACATGTAAACCAAATCATCACAGGAGCTCCTATGATAGCAACCAAACATGAACAACATCCTGCAAACCCTAGAATAGCATGCATCCACAACTACAGAGCTCGGGTAGGGACCGATGCATGAGTAGGGCATAGAGCATCAACCAGACAAGCACCACATCAATATAGCCACGGCCATGTCCCATACAGTAGCCGAAACAAAGGAGCAGGAGGAAGATGGACCTCACCGAGAGAGGTTGTAGCCGAGGCAGTACTCAGTGCGCGCCGGGGTTGCGCCTGAACGCCATCCAACCGGCGAGGAACCGCGTCGGAGTTGCGCCTTGCACCGTCCCGCCGACGAGCACGAATGCATCAAACAACCTGTGTAAGAAAGGCATCGTTGTTTATCAGAAACAATTATTTAGGAATTACTATTTAGCACAAAATATACACACATCCAGCAGCACCATGAATTCAGTTGCAGAAAGATACCACAGGCAAGACACAACCATCCAAGAAATGAAATATGCAGCACCACCACTGATTTATCCAACAAAAGCATAGGATAATACAATCTAAATAGTAATGACAGAAAGCTTTAATCCATTCGCATCATATGGTATTAGCAAAATAAGCAAGATCAAACCTTAAACAACAGAAGATATTAAATCATTTAGGGTACTAATCAAGCCTTGTGACTGGCAACTGGTAAAACAAAAGCATACATTAAAGGGGCAGGTGGGGAAATAAGCGGGGGTTCACCGTATTGTTTCCGATAAAGCAATAGTGTAGGCTGGTTTTCTAAATCTTTCGGCCATTGATTGGATGCAATAGTATAGACTGGTTTCCTAAATCACCTCTATTCCATATTAAGTGTCGCTAATTTAGTACTAAATCAACACCACTTAATATGGAATGGAGGGAGTAGCTTTTATCACATATTCACCAATTTCCTGGTGCCATTCTTATTCTATAGCACCCAGTCAAATGTTGATCCTTATTTGTATAATATGCCCATCCATATTAGAAGGGCTAAATTATACTAATTCAGTTAGGCTCTAACCATCCAAATTTTAGTAATCAGTGTTATTGACTTTCTTATGTCGTGTCCTGTGCTCCTAAAAGACGGCATCCAATCAGAGATGAGGACTGTGCATGTGAGGGCAAAAATTTCACCATATGGGGCTACATCCATGTGCCAACTATGTTATGCACTTCTTCACTTTCACCTAGACTACAGAAAAAATGGGCAGATCCACCTGGCACTCACTATTAGAATTAAAAGAACGTTTCTCTGTAGCGTTGTTCTGCATGCCAAGTTTAGCAAAACTTATTTGTCTACTGGATACATAATAACATGTTTGTTTATCTAACTAATGCCATATGAATAACCAAAACTTTTAAAATCGACTTTGTATTTTAATTCATACAACATACAGTCAATCAGACAACATCTTAGATTTATGTTCCACCTAGGAAGATCGGAAGAAGAAGAGGAAAGAGGGAACGGAGAAATCAAAATTCAAGGAACAAAGAACCAGAAAGCAGCCACAGTAGCCTGAGAGAAAAAATCCTCCTTTGAGCAAGAAGAAACAAAAGAAGGAACATGAGATCTACTTCCCATAAATATCAGGACCTCTTGGATTCTTTTTTTCTTGGCTTAACAAAATAAAGTATACTAATTCCAAAAGATCTGTATAACAGATAGTATTACACAATGCAACGGGCAAACCTTTCCTAAAAATTAGACATGCATAGACATGGGCTTCGAAAGAAACTGCAAGATTTGGGATTCGTGTGCAAACCCAAAAAAGGAAACTTGAGACCCACAGCAAGATTTTCTTTCTATGTATATGCAAGGCTCGTCCTATCTATTAGTTTCTTCTTCTGAATCCCCAACTATCAAGTGCTTTCTCTGAACAAAAAACACTATAGTGTTCTATGAATCATATTATGCGATACTAATCAACCAATTAGCTAGAATTAACAATATAAAGAGCCATTGCCCTTTTAGTAAGGTAAATACCATCCCTATGACTATGGAAAATAGCATGCACCAAAGTGAACATACATGATGAGAATTGTACACGTACTAAAGAAGGCGCTGACTTCCTAATAAAGAAAACAAATTGCTAATACATAAATCAAAAAACAGATCCGACCTCGATCTCTAATTACAACTGCAGCACACATTTCTACCTAGAGATATCTTTGTTTTGCATATACTCCCTCCGTCCCAAAATAAGTGACTCAACTTTGGGACGGAGGGAATATAAATCAATTCATAGCCTTTCCAGAACAACTTTAGAGTAATCAGCACCCTTGGTAATATACTTAAACAGGTACTTCATCACTTGAGACTTGTTACTCCACTCCACATTTATATGGGCTTGAAACATTTTAAGTAAAATGCCATGTTATAAGGTACTACCCATCTGTTGTTGAGATAATGGCCATTTTTATAAATTGTTCGATCATCATCACGACGTCGGTATAAGGCAAAGCCATGTTCATCAATGATAGTTGAATCTCTTAACTCTTTTGGAAAATATTTTGAGCAACAACATTTTTTCATGCAAATGCATTTATCATCCATCTCACTACACTGACCATGCATCATGAAAAACATATCCTAGAGGATCAGCTAGTGGATTAGGTATCTCAAAGGAAATAAATGACTCGATAATTTCAACACCGACCTCACCTTTGTCTCATTTACGCCAGACGAGTATATGCGCGTGTAGCAAGCCTCGTTTTTGGAACTCGGTGGTATACAACACTGCAGAAAACATGTTGAAGTTTAGTTAGCTAGAACACCAACCGAAAGAAACATAACAACATAGAATAAAAAGAAACTGTGCATTTGATTTAAACGTGCATTTGATTTAAACTAAACAGAACATAGTAACAGCCTTAATTGGGCCAAAAGCTCGCCCAGACTTGATCTCTTTTAAGCTTCATATGATAGATCCCAACAACAATATCCGCCCGATCAAAAGGCCTATGCCCTGGCTCAAATGCATCCTTAATCTCATGCCATCTCGGGTCAAGTGAAAGTGGTAAATATTTCTAGTGCACCATGCACCCGTCATGAAACAATCCCATCCTGGAAGTAACGACAACCACCGGTGTGACATCCAAGTTGATTCATACTTAATCTCAAGTTGTTTCTGAAATAGAATAAATAGGTTCTCCCGAACACCCTTGGTAATAAACACCCTGCAACTGGTGTGACAGAGTGGAAAACACCCTTAAATCATAACATGCCTCTTATATCATTTTCGAGATCGATTTCCCCCCTAATATATCTGTGAAAGTGAGCATCATATGTGCAATGAGAAGAGCTGGAGTTGCAATTGAGGAAAATAAAACAATTTTTGTGGCACAATAAAACTGGAGTGACCTGACCTCTCCGACATCGAATGCGGGCGTGCGACACTCATCAAATGTTTGATTTACTCCCTAACGGCCCCTTGCCTCCTCCACGGTGCTCGGTAGAGCGAGCAAATATGGCACTGCAGATTTTCAAGTTGCCATGGCCATGAGGAAGACACATACATATGTGGTTGAATAATACAAAATAACAAACAACATTGCCATTGGGACTGAGCCGACGAACTGCTGCTACTCCTAACCATCTATCTACAGATATAATAGCCACATGGGAAGCCAGCATAGGGTTCACAAGAATCAATGTTACATGAAGCACCGTGGATGGAAACAGTATATCAGCATATTGTCTACATTTATAATACAACTTTGTACTACTTAATTAATGTGTTTTTGAAGAGCAAACATCACATTCTGTCAAAGTGCCAACGAACATAATAGCAAAAACAAAACGGGAGGCAGATAAAGCAATTACTCGAATGCATGAACTCCGACTCCAATTCGAGGGTACCGTAATGAATACCAATTATAAAAGATTGGCTATATTTATAAATTTGCTAGTAACCCAAGTGTAGCAATCACCACGTCCCAAACAAAACTTCCTACTATAGAAAAAAATAGCACGGCTCGATGTATACAGAGTACAGGAGAGGGCAGAGAGGAAGCAGTGGTTGGATTACCTAGGACGTAGTAGAAGAAGAAGACGGAGAGGCAGGTGAGATAGTTAGCAGTCCTCTCATCTACCCTCTTCTCCTCTCATCTACCCTCTTCTCCTCTCATTCACACAGCAGCACATGCACATGACCGCATCCAGGCATCAGATCCAAAAAATCACCTTTATCTCTCACCAGATCCACCTACTTATCCAACAACACCAATCTAAAGGGGCATACCAAAGCACCAAAGCATCTCCAGCGGTACTCCTAACTATCATATGACTACTCATCCAACAACATCAATCAAAAGGGGCACACCAAAGCAACAAAGCATCTCTAGAGTTACTCCTAATTATCATATGACCTAAAGACTATACCTCTCCTTGACAACAAATGCATACTTCAGAAAAAAAATGCTTCTAGATCTAAAGCTCCCCTGGACAGCAAACTAACAAAATAAGATAGCTCCAAAGAGACCCTTCCTTGGAACCTAGCTAGAGCAGTAAAGAAATAAGAAACAACAACTCCTGTACAAAAACATAGCCTTCCTGCATGCAAAAAGGAACAAAACCACCAGGGTTCCTACCAATGTCCAGCCAAGAATAAAAGGCATATGTCCACACCCCACTAAAAACAAGCACAAATTCTTTAGTCCCTTACCAGAATCAAGACAAAAAAGAAAAGAGTACAAAAAACACATGGCCATACATGTATACATCCAACCTAGAATAGAAGAATAGTGAAAATAAGGAGGAGGAGGAGAAGGGTTGAACCACTGATCCGTGAAGGCGAGATAGAAGGAGGCACTGGTGACAATGGACGATATCTTCAGCAAATGGAATCCACTACAGGTTGAGTAACAACTGGAATTTGATACATGAGCACTTCCTGCAAAATTGAAGAACAACACACATGAGAAGACAGAAGTAAAGCCAGATCTGCCTCTCCATGAACACCAAAACAAATCCATCGGGTTTTCTATTCCATGCCCAAGCGACCTGAAATCTCTAGCTTTAGGGAGGAGAAGGGGGGAGAGGGACCTGTAGGTCTAGTAGGCGCGGTAGGAGGGTGATGCAGTGCAGGAGGGCCCGGACAGTGTCGGGGAGGACCAACCGGCGGCGCAGGTGCAGCGCCGGCGTCCATGGCGACCATGACGCTAGGTTTATCCCGGGCTCGAGCTCGCCACGGCGGCTGGCGCGCTCACCAACGCGTCCACACGCCCGGGCTAGCTCGAGATCCATCGCGCTCACCATCGAGCCGCCGCGCCCGGACCCGGCACGCCCCTCGACCCTGAGCTTGGACGGGCAGAGCGAGGGGGTGCGGGAGGGGAGAGGACGCGGCGGTGAGGTAGGAGGAGCGGGGCGCGGGGGAGGAGAGGAGGCGGCGGCGAGCGGGACGGGCGGGGCGGGGCGGCAAGGCATCGGCCACGGCGAGCGGGGGGGGGGGGGGGGGGGGGGGGGGGGGGGGGGGGGGGGGGGGGGGGGGGGGGGGGGGGGGGGGGGGGGGGGGGGGGGGGGGGGGGGGGGGGGGGGGGGGGGGGGGGGGGGGGGGGGGGGGGGGGGGGGGGGGGGGGGGGGGGGGGGGGGGGGGGGGGGGGGGGGGGGGGGGGGGGGGGGGGGGGGGGGGGGGGGGGGGGGGGGGGGGGGGGGGGGGGGGGGGGGGGGGGGGGGGGGGGGGGGGGGGGGGGGGGGGGGGGGGGGGGGGGGGGGGGGGGGGGGGGGGGGGGGGGGGGGGGGGGGGGGGGGGGGGGGGGGGGGGGGGGGGGGGGGGGGGGGGGGGGGGGGGGGGGGGGGGGGGGGGGGGGGGGGGGGGGGGGGGGGGGGGGGGGGGGGGGGGGGGGGGGGGGGGGGGGGGGGGGGGGGGGGGGGGGGGGGGGGGGGGGGGGGGGGGGGGGGGGGGGGGGGGGGGGGGGGGGGGGGGGGGGGGGGGGGGGGGGGGGGGGGGGGGGGGGGGGGGGGGGGGGGGGGGGGGGGGGGGGGGGGGGGGGGGGGGGGGGGGGGGGGGGGGGGGGGGGCGGGGCGGGGCGGGCGAGGCGGCGGGGCGGGGCAGGGCGGGCGAGCGGGGCGGGGCGGGCGAGGGAGGGGGCGCGAGTGCGGGGAGAGGAGGAGGCTAGGTCTCCGTCAAATGAGCGCCCCCCTTTTATACCCCCACTACGCGAAATGACCAAAATGCCCTGGTGGGGGCATGGTATTTACATTCTGTTGCCATTACTATTCATTCTAGCAGTGATCATCTCAGATCCAACGGCCCAGCTTCCTCTAGATGTCGATCCAACGGACGAAAACGCATCAAGGGAAATGATCCGACGGCCGAGAGTCGCTGATCTCTGAGGAGCCTTGTAGGAACATCCTTCTCTTATCTCTTGATTGTACATTTTTCATATACATCAGAAATATCTTTTTATAAATGTTTAACATTTATTGAAGGACTGTTATATCTTCCAAACGTTCTAATTATAGGTATAGATCCAAACGATCCCAGCCCGCGAGGCCGAGCGCACGAAGCGCGTAAGGCACAGCGCTGCGATCGCATGCAAGCTCGCTAACAAACCGCATGCAAGATGCGTTAAATGCTTTTGTATTACCAAATGAATTCGTAACCCACTGCATGCACATAAGAACAAAATTGATGACATCACAAAAGATTCCATTAAAATTCAAACTTCAAAATGTTTTGTACCTCAAACCGTCGCTCAGATTGAAAAACTGGTTTCACATAAAAAAATCGTCTCGACGAGACCTACGAAACTAGATTCCATGTTGATACGTTTCGACGACTTTTTTTGGGTAAAAAGTTACCACGCATAGGATATGCAAGTTATCACGTCTATGCTATATAAGTTACCACAATATTTACATAGGCAAATTCCGGGCATACTAGTAGAATGCCCGTGCGTTGCCACGGGCTTTTGAATTATTTTCCTTGAGTTATGTGAACATCATTGAACATGCTCATCGGAATACCAGTTGGAAATAAATGTTGCCATCCAGATATATCGTAATTCCAGCCGGATTGCTTTATTTTGAGTGCGTCGTTGTTGTGAGATTCATCACTTGCACATCTTTTTGTTGTATAAAACTTGATGAATTTTGGTCCCCTTCCAATGACGTCGCCCCGGGAACCCTCTGAATGAATTCTTTTTGAACCCCGACAGAATCCATCTCCATCTCTCTCATATTCTGCAAAATTAAACATATATAGAAATATACCTTTTGAGTATTATATCATTTGCAACATACATACAAAGAAGAAGAATTATTTGCATGCACCTCTTTTGGTTGTGTAAAACTTGTTGAATTCTCAGCCCCGTCCATCATCGCTACATCAGGGTCTTTGTCAGTCGACATTTCCGAAGCACAATCAAATCCATCCGTTTTTATGACCTACAAAGGTATTCTAATATAAACAAAGATTAGAATAATTTTTTTAAGATGATGGTATGGAAAATATATATTCGGGGGGGGGGGGGGGGGGGGGGGGGGGGGGGGGGGGGGGGGGGGGGGGGGGGGGGATTGGACAAATGCTAGAAATGAGCAGTTTGTAGTAGATTGAGTGGCATCCCAATTTTAATAAATTGTAGGCTCACCTCTAAATCACTTGTTGATGGTTATTCTCGCGAATATCTACTATTTAGGGTATGTGGTATATTGCCCATAAAAAATATGTTACATTTCTCCACGAGCAAACAACGGATTTTCCCTTTATATAATGATATTCGGTCATCCGTAATTTCTTGGATCCTTTTAAGTAATTTATTTAGATAAACATAGAGAAATAGTAAGATACAAGATAAACACATGCGAGCAGTCCAACATAATCCAAGTATATTTTGTTTCTTCTATCAAAATTGTTTTAATTTGTATAATATTCCTTTTATTTTTATTTTTTGAGGAAATATTTGTATGATATTCTGAATATATAGTGAATAGGTATAAATAAAGCTTTATTTTTATGATATTCCCATTATACCCCTCCTATACGACTTACTGTCCTCTCCCGCACTACCGCACTCTATCCACTCCCTCTCCTCACCACTCACTCTCTCGTTCCCCTCAATCTCTCCCCTCCCTCTCTAGATCCATAGACTTCACCGGCGTCACCCACTCCCCTCTCTCCGCCCTCGCCCCCACAACCAACAGAACCGGCGACCTCATCTCCCACCGCCCATCCCCCTCTCATCCCCTCCCCTCTTCTCATCAAAATAGTGAAGGGGGAGATCGAGAGACCAGGCGGTGGCCAGATCCGCCCACCACCGGCGAACAACATCACGCCAAGGTCGCCAACGCCGTCATCAAATGACGGGCTTCTACCACCTCGACGGACTTGCTCGCGCGCCAAGATATGAGAGGGGGCCTTCTACTTCTTCCTCGCTCATCACCCCTTTCGCCACGCCATGGATCGACCTTCCTCTGCTCCCACCCATGCCATGGACCGAGATCACTCCCCTCCTTAAGGTCATCTCTTCACCCATTTCCTCGTCTGGCTTGCTGCACCGCTAACCCTCACCTTATCTCCCTCCCTTTCCTCCCATATCGAGACATGCATGTGTTTCTGCTCGGCCGCGTCACCTCACCGCCGCCTTCAGCTCCTTATACAATGTCGTATCCGCCGCCTTCTGCCAGCTGTAGAAGAGCGCGTTCGATTCTTGAACCTACAAAATATAAAATGCAGAGGTCAAGAGAGTGATTATTTTATGGGGTAGGAGCTTCGTCTCGACGGTGGGCAGGGCTGGACGTACCGCTTGTGGCTCAATCGGTCTTGACACGCTTGGTCCTGGCCTGCTAGAGAAAATGGACGGTCTGGTCTGCTAAAATCGGCCTGAAAAATTGTCGGTCCGGTCCGGTCCGGTCTGGTCTTTAACCGGTCCGACCAAGAGGACTGAGAAAAAATGTCACCGCCGCCGCCGTTCGTTCTCAGCGCGCCGACCGGCAGCCCCCGGGTAAACCACCATGTCCCCAAGCTTCCCCTCTCCTTCTTTTCTCTCCTCCCCATGCACCATAGCCTCTCACGGCCGCTGTCGTGCGTGCACCGCCGATGATCTCGAGTTCTCGACCTGGCGCTGGCAGCGTTCTAGCTGCGGGTTTCGCTGCCATGGCAGCGACCGTTTCAGCACAGCACGCATGCAGGCCATCAACTGGGGAAAACGGCCGATCGGCTGTGAACTTCGGATCGTGGGAGAATCGCTCGGCTGTGAACTTCGGATCGTGGGAGAATCGATCGGCTGTGATTTTCGCGTCCAACAAATCAGGTAAGTATTTTTTTGGAAGGCGTGAGATTTAATAGCGTCCGCCAATAATCACGCACCATGATCCTATGATCCTACGCTGCCGTTTTCTTTGTTGAAGCATATGTTCAGGTCCACCTGCCGCCACGTGATTCTCTCTCTCCCATTGCTCTCTCCGTAACGACCGTTCCTAATCGTCTGCGTCTTTATCGCGTGTACAGGATTAGTGAGGTTAGCTCAGGAGTTAGTTGGGTTAGTGGCCGCACCTGCGTGTGTATATCTTGTATAAATGTACACCTCTATAACTGAATATGACTGCTTTCAGTCGTGTTGGTGTGTTGTTCACTTTCTGCACTTTTATTCAGTCGAATAGGAAACAGGAAGTACAAGAGAAACATGGCTTGATCCAAATATCACGGCACCATTTGACAACAAACTACACGTCATGGTTGATCCGCTAATTATGGCAAGGCCCGAACATGGAAAATGACGGGCTCATGAAAAAACTGCTAAGGAAGGTTCATGGCTAACAGCCGCGCACTTGCCCCGGCACATCACCGACCTCATCGCTGGCGCTCGCGCATGTCCACCACCTCGCCACAGCACCCGCGCACGCAGCACACCTCGCCGCTGCCCCTGCACGTCGACGCCGGTGGTGGTTAGCTGGTCCAAATGGTGGCTTGATGAGGGACCGGACCGTGTCGCCTTGGCAGCGTCGCCGAGTTCCAGGGTGGTCACCCGGGGACCGATGGTGAAGACGGCAGGCAGGACGAAGGGCAGTTTCTCGGAGCTCTACCAATACCCACGCCTTCTTCACCAGCTTTAAGTCCTCGATGCCCCAGCCGGTGATGGCCAGGTACTACGACGCGTACGCGGCGATGAAGCTCGCCGTCGATTGTTTCGCCGGCTGTGCTGTTAGGTTTTCTCTCCTTCTTACCTACATAGGTGTGTTGATCGATCAAGGGAAATAATTAGTACATATAGCAAAAATGCCCGTGCGATGCAACGGACCTATCAAACTTGTTTTACGTGATCTCGGTTTATGTAATCAATTAATTGACCGTTCGACCATATGTAAGTTCATTGTAGCTCGGAAACTTGCTAGTATCGATCACCAGTGACAAAAAAGTATAGTTAACTATTCCTGAAAAAATTCATTCTGTTTCCATATAGAGCGCATTCATCAAACATATAGAGCGCATTGTCCAACTTCAAGGATGACTGAACCTGGGGGTGAAAGGTAATGGAACGGACTATGATGTGGGTGGTACAGAACAGGCCACTCGAGTTCGATCCCATCTGAATTGCCCATCTTGTGAGGCTGATATTCATGCTTCCACACGGTTAAGGCTTGTCTCCCTTTGCCGCCTCCCTACCATATGGAATAGAAGAGCCTGAATCAGAGAAACGATACACTAATATCGCTCTTCTATCATGCTAGGCACTATTAAGAACCTACACTGTCTCTAAGAAATAGAAATAGTTCATGATAGTAAACCATTGTTAGAAGCAAAAGGATAAATGACTTGAGGGATTTTCCAAAAGAAAATTTTGAAATCGCAGACGAATGTGTTGCTGTGAAGCCTGCAGTCCCCTGTTATTTTGAAGCTCCTACACCAAGAAACAAATATCAATGCATTGCTGTAGTAATCCAGACCAAAACAATGCAAGTGAGCTATCCTAATTGTACTAATCCTAATCCTCCTCCGCCAGTAGCCAACAACTTCCTCTGCATGAAACTGCCACCAACGACACGTACGCCACAACGGCTGGACATAGCCACCGGTGCTATGTGTGAAGAGAGAGAGAGAGAGAGAGAGAGAGAGAGAGAGAGGGGGGGGGGGGGGGGGGGGGGGGAGGAAGCTGTATGAACTGGTTGAAAGCCATGGCTTCATATTTCCATTAACAAAGTGTATAACTGCAGCACCACTGATCACCTCAGGGTTCATGCTTGGATTCTTGGTAGAACAGATGTTGGATCACAGAGTGCCCCGTCCTCATTCTGCCATGAGAATATTGAGTCATTCCTATAAACATGTAATCTGTAAAATTCTCCGATCTAATAAAATATGAGAAAAGAGCAACCTATCAGTTATGCATATGTAAAAACTTTCGATGTGCTAATTTATATTCAGAACGGAACCCATTTAAAAGAATATGATTTATTCCCTTTTACTTTCATGCTTCAGAGACAATAAAATTGCAAAGATGAGCTATAAGCTGCTAGAAGTATATGGAGGATCTGTACTCCTTCACTGTAAGACAAACAATAAGGCTTTAAGTAGTAGCACATCTTTAGTGCATACACTCTGTTGTATGTTCTTTCTCTATTCCAAAATTCCACTCACGCGATCAAGAAGTATTTCACTGTCTTACGCAAGTAGTTCAGTGCATACATATGCTGCTCGTTCGTAATTGCAACCTGAACAGAGCAACAAAATTTTCGGTTTGGTGCATGGATGGATCGATGGGAACACACTGTCTAATGAAAAGGATAAGAATCACATTGGCATGCATAGGTGTTCTGAAATTGTAAAAATATAGCATCTACATCTGCGCATCATGAGGAACAATTCCAGAGAAAAAAATTTATCCAGCCAAGTGTATCTTTAGATATATAATTATCCACATACGCCATATTAGTATTAATTCCCACGTGGTGCACATCATCCTGATGCATGGGTGTGCTACGACCTTTACATTGCAAATGTTATTACTGCAGGAAGAGCATACATTCGTAAGCTAACGGTTTCACAATGCGTCCTTGCTGATAGTAATTGAACCAAATGATTAAGGAACTCTAGGTAATACTTCATGCCGTAAGCATTGGCTCAGAAAGTTAATTTGTAAGTAATGAACAAAAGGGCTAGAAAAATAGTTGTACCTAAATAAAGTTTACTGCTGCACATGAGCAGATCCACATGAAGCAGAGGGGAGGTGGAGCAGGCCGGCAACCGGGGGAAGGAGCAGAGTGGGAGGAGCTCTAGGCCGCCGTCTCCACGGGATATGGTGTCTCCGCCGCATCTGTGGAGGCGCCGCGGCTCCGCCTCGGAAGGTGCAGCCGCCATGAGGGAGGTAGGTGTGGCGGCGCTCGTGGCTATGGCGAAGAGGAGGGGCGGCGCATGGGCGAAGAGGCAGGCAGTACTCGTGGCCAAAATTGTGGGCCGTTCGAGCAGCGGGAGGGAGGAGGGGATCGTCGGGAGGCGGCGAGATCGGTGGGTAGCGGCGGCGGCATCCAGGTAGGGAAGTCGAGGTCGGTCGCTGTGTTTTTTTAGGGAGTTGCGTGTGAAAATAACGTGCGACGACGATGTAGCGAGAAAAAGACGTAGCGAGCGGATTCCCTTAAAATTGGCAGGAATGGATACGATTGATGACGGTGATAAATAGTGGTGAATGTCGGCCTAATTTACTACCATCATGCAAGGAAACGAATCATCAAGGAAAAGAATACTTCCTATTACTACGTCTCATAGGAAGCTTCCTAATCTCCGCTGCCAAACAGCTTCCTAATCTTCCTATTATTTGTTTTCAGAAAATCTGTTATTTGTTTCCTAAAATAAATTGCATTAATAAGAGAGATCGGTTGATTTGAATAAGTTAGGAAAGTTTAGTCCGTGATTTTTTGTACGTTAGGAAAGTGCTGCTTTGCTAAAAAAAGAGTGGAGAGAAAAATAAACCGGCGTGGAGAGTGGTGGCGGGAGGTGAGACAAAAAAAATCTGACGAAAAAAAAACAGACGAAAGTGGGGGACGAAAATAAACCGATGAGGTAATCCCACCAACTGAGACATTAGGAGTAGAGAAAAATGACCTCTTCCAACTTTCTCCCACATGCAAATGTGCAAATGCACTAAAAGTGCGGAAAAACTAATGTCATCATAGATTCTCTTTATTTTGAAATTTCAAAATATTTTGTAACTCAAACCGTCTGTTCGATCCAAAATTTGTTTTCACAAAAAAAATCCGCCGCAGCGAGACATTCGAAACTAGATACCATGTTGGCATGTTTCGAATACTTTTTTTTCTGGGTCAAAAGTTATGATGCCTGGGCTAAAATAAGTTATCAGCTCTGCTATGCGTATATTACCATGTTATTTACACAGATCCTACCGGAGTATGTTTTCAGCAACTTTTTTTCACGGGTCAAAGTTATCGTGGTGTTTGTACCTAAGTTATCAGGACCAAGAGCCTATATTATCATGTTATTTAAACAAAAAGTTATTAGAGTATGTTTTTAACAACTTTTTTTCACGGGTTAAAATTATCGTGGTGTTTGTACCTAAGTTATCAGGTCCGGGAGCCTATATTACCATGTTATTTATACAGATGTTACCAGAGTATGTTTCCAAACAACTTTTTTACATGGGTCAAAGTTATCGTGTTGTTTGTACCTAAGTTATCATGTCCGGGAGCGTATATTATCATGTTATTTACACAAGAAGTTATCAGTGGTATGTTTTCAAAAAAAAAAAATCACGGGTCAAAATTATCGTGGTGTTTGTACCCAAGTTATCAGAACCGGGAGCCTATATTATCATGCTATTTACACAAAAAGTTATCAAAGTATGTTTTCAATAACTTTTTTTCACGGGTCAAAGTTATCGTGCTGTTTATACCTAAGTTATCAGGTCCGGGAGCCTATATTACCATGTTATTTACACAGATGTTATCGGAGTATGTTTTCAACAACTTTTTTCCACGGGTCAAAATTATCGTGGTGTTTATACCTAAGTTATCAAGTCCGGGAGTGTATATTATCATCTATTTACAAAAAAGTTATCGGTGGTATGTTTTCAACAACTTTTATCCACGGGTCAAAATTATCGTGGTGTTTGTACCTAAGTTATCAAGTCCAGGAGCCTATATTATCATGTTATTTACACAAAAAATTATCGGTGGTATGTTTTTTTACATCTTTTTTTCCCAGGTCAAAGTTATCGTGGTGTTTGTACCTAAGTTATCAGGTCTGCGATGTGTATATTACCATGCGATTTACAAAAGTTATCAGGGGTGTTTTCAACAACTTATTCCCGGGATTAAAATTACCCCTCGGTGCTTGTATGCAAGTTATCAGCTCTGTGGTGTCTAAATTATCGTGCTATTTACATAGAAGTTACCGGGGTGGTTCGGATTTTAGCATTTTCGTAAATATAATGAGACATCTACTTGACACAAACTGCATCTACTGTCCCTTCGATTTATCTGTTGAAACAGAATTTAACTCTTAATTGACCCAAGCTGCAATTCACAGAGAGAAAATGGAACAATGAAATCTGAATTTTCTGAAAACTGAAGTAGACCTTGGCCTCATACACTTTCTTCAGAGAAAAGAACACTGAAAAACTGAATTTTCTGAATTGGAACGATGCACTTGTACTCGAGCATGTTCTAGGTGCTACTGTCGCTGCTCAATTGGTGCTCTAATTGAAACGATGCACACTGAATTGGTACTCTAATTGAGCACTGGATAGCTGCTGCTGCCGCTGCTAACTTGCAAAGTGCAGTTTCTTTCTCTCCCGTTGCTAACTTGCAAAGTGCGAATCCAGCCCGAGGTCGATGCAGCCGGCGGTGGTGGGCGCCTGGGCTTCTCCCTCTCCCGTTTCTCTTCCTCTCGCAGCCGGAGCTCGCCGAGCTCGGTCATGGCAGCCATGGCGAGGATGGAGCAGAATCTCGCGTGGATGGAGATGAAATCGAGCCCGGGGAAGAGGGGAAAGGTTGAGGGGCTCGATTGGGGGTTGTCAGGGTCGGAGGGAGGCGGCGGCGCTCGTGGGAGGGGCGGCCGGCGGCGGCGCTCGTGGGAGGGGCGGCGGCGGGCGTTCCGGTCGAGCGCGGTCGCTCGAGGGAGCGCTTTCTTTTTCTCGTGCGTGATAGTCAAAGGAATTATCGAGCGGCTGCGCGTGTCGTACGTGGAGATCGAAAGGCCATCAGGTCGTTCGGATCTGATGCAAAATCCAAAACGTTTGGAAATTACAAATTTTGTTTATTGAATACATGATTAACATTTACTGAATACATGATTAACATTTATTCAAATACATGTTTTTATGTCTATTTTTTTTCATACACGTTGTAAGTTTTTCGTATACACCAGGAACATTTTAATACATGTTTAATATTTTTTAAATACATAACCAACATTTTTGCAATTATATTTTTTTATGTCTACTTTTTTCAAACATGGCGTACATTTTTGTATACATCAGAAACATTTTTTTATTCATTTTTCGTACATCAGGAACATTTTTTTTTCATACACATCATAAATTTTGTGTATACATCAGGAACAATATTTTATAGATGTTTAACATTTTCCAAATACATGATTAACATTTTTCTAAAATATCAGATTTGATGTCTACTTTTTCAATGCATGTCTACATTTTTTCATACACATGTACAGTTTTTGTATACATCAGAAACATTTTTATTCATGTTTAACATTTTTTTCATATATACATTTTGACGTCTACTTTTTCCATACGTAGTGTACATTTTCTGTATACATATGAAACATTCTTTTGTATAGGTTTAATATTTTTCAAATACATGATTAACATTTTCTGAAATATATATTTTGATGTCTATATTTTCATATACGCCCAAACATTTTTTATACACATTTAACATTTTTTAAATACATGACTAACATTCTTTTTCAATACATGTTTGGATGACTAACTTTTTTTCATACACAACGCAGATTTTTCGTGTACATCAGGAACATTTTTATACACGGTTAAGATTTTCAAATACATGATTAACATTTTTTAAATTTGTGATGAACATTTTAAAAATAGAAGGAAATGAAAAATGAAAAACAAAAGAAAAGAAAATGAAACAAAAGTTAAAACAGAAGAATATGAATAGAAAATCGGTACGTTGGCTCGTGGCAAAAGCGCGAGGAGCTCTGGGATTGGAGACGCCACAGTACGAATCGCTATAAGCGATGTACAGCCGCTCCCCGTAACAACAGCCATGGAGTTTTTTAATGGCTTTGATAGGCTGGGCTTAGTACTTGTAGTGATTTCTCTCTATTGGGCTTTGATTGACTGGGTGTTAAAATTGACTGAAACAGGATAAGTTTTTCTTCAACTTCTATGTTGTTTGTTCGACATGAATTCAACGATTCGGAGGAAAATTGACTAAAAAATAAAATAAAATTAGGCAGCTGAGCAATAGGTGCTTCGGATCTCTTTTGTACTAAAAAAAGGTTGGTGGCGGACTTTTGACTCTCGGGTGCCAGTGACCCGAATTAAAAAATAGTAATTGTTAAAAAAAGTCAAAGAATCCTGAATTTTTTTTGGAAACAAACTTGACCTTATGTTGTACTCGTATAAAAAGTTTTGCCAATGAAAAAATCCTATTGACTTTCAGTAAAAATATATTAACACTATGTACATGTGTCCTCGAATTTTTGTTGTTTTTGCCCATAAGCTATGGGAGGTTTTCATTGGAGAATTTTTTATACAAGTAAAGCATAAGGTCAAGTTTGTTTTAAAAAAAATCAAAAAAATTAACATTTTTTATACTTACTGATTTTTTTTTCCATATAAGATGCATTGGCACCTGAGAGCCAAAAGGTATTTTCCAAGAAAGGGCCTTCCTACTTTCTTCAGGACAGAAACAATGGATCTCAAGCAAACCATAGCAAAGCCTTACCACACTTATTTTCGCACTCCACCAACACTGTCATACTAGTCTTCTAGATCATGCAGAATGGGTTGCTAACTAAGAGCATCTACAGCCGGACCCCCTATTTCCTCCTCAAACGTCCTAAACGTACATCTGATCAGTGCCCGGTCAAAAAATGTGACCCAACCGGACCCCTCACTTGCTCCCTAAACATCCAGATTGACCGGCGTACCTCAAACACATCTCAAATATGGGGCCAATATGAGAGTGCCCGGGCACGTCATAGCCCTCTCACGCGATCCCACCTGCAGCCACCCACTCCTTCGTCTCTCTCTCTTATCTCTCTGTCGATCGAAGGAGGCAGTGAGCAGAGGAGGCAGTGCCTCGCGTCGGCGACGGCGCGACAATGGTGCGGGCAGACGCCGCCATGGCCCCTGCCGCTGTACAAGGACAAGCGTGTCTCCAGCACTAGCGCGAGCAGCGTCACGTCTGGGTCCTCCTCGCCGCCGCGCGTTCTGGCTGGCCTCGCGTCCGTGGACGAAGCCGGAGAGGAGCTCGAGCTGCCCCCACACCCGCCCTCCGCCGGCGCCCTCGCGCGTGATCTGGTTGACGCCACGCGCCTGCTAGCTAGCCGCCGCAATGAGCCGCGTGCTGTCCGCCGCGCGCCGGCGTGTGCGGCCCGGCGCGCTCGCGTGCAGCCCGACAGTAAGCTTCGTGCTGTCCGCGCTGCGTGCAGCCCGGCCGCGCGTGCTGAGGCGCTGGCCATAGCGTGCATGTGCGCTTGGTTTCTAGCCGCCGCGTGCGTGCTTGGCTGCCGCAGCCGCATGCATGCGTGCTGAGCCGCTGGCCATAGCGTGTTGAGCCGCTGGCCATAGCGTGCCTGTGCGCTTGGTTGCTAGCCGCCGCGCGTGCCCGCACGGCTCCGTACTGGCCACCGCAGCCGGAGGAAGACCCTCACGCTCCTCCTTCATTTGGTACTCAAAAGTGCTTATCAAGTACTCTCTCCGTCCTCCGCCAAAAAAAAAAAAGTACTCTCTCCGTCCCAAAATAAATGCCGTTGTTTTAGTAATACCTGCAATTCTCCGATAAGCAAATTACCGTCAACAATGGCTCGACTCTTTCTCCGAGCCGTGCAAACTTGCAGACCTACATGTCCTACTGCTACATGATCGGCAGTGAGTCTGAAGCAAGCAAGCAAGCAGCGGGCCGGGGCGGAGGGAGAATCTTATAAACCACGCATCGCCATTAAGATTATGGTTTACGTACGTACCAGTAGATGATGGACATGCTAACACGTAACAGAAAGCGGCAGCCCTGCGATCGGTCGACCGGACAAATTAATTCGTAGGGCTATAAGGCTATGGCGCCACCAATCGGATTCGTAGCCACCTCCAAACGCCAATGTGTTTAGTCGTCGTTCTTAATTGAAATGGTTCAACCAAAAAGTTGTCCATCCTCCGGCCACATGATCGGTCATGTGTCTGGTTAACTCGTGCCAACGCGTTCGCTAGCTACTGCATGCGGTGTTGAATTAATTGGAATCACGTACTACCTACACACCTACAACTGCTGCCTGCAGGGTGTGTGGTGATTTAGGGTGTGCAGCTTGGTAATGCACGGAGTAAATGAAACTGATTTAGCTGTACGGTAGCTAATGCACGGAGCAACTGAAAGTGATTTGCTGTGCTGATGCACCGTCCTAGGACATTGTTATTGTTGTTAGGGCATCTCCAACGCTGAGTCTGCGGAGACGGATGCGAGAACCGGCCATCCAAAGCTAGCCGCATACATTTCAAGCCGGATTTCAACTAACCGGAGGAATTACATGCAAACCGGATGATTTTCATACAAACTGGACGAAACATTTACATTTCGTACATATTTTAACTAAATTATACCGGACTAGGCTAAAACTAGTCTAATGCCGGCCGGGGTGGATCTCTATTCCCACGACATGTCTTCTCTATGTCCGGCAGCCCGCTCATCGGACTATCGTGAGCCCCGAAGGGGTATGCTTCAGCGGGAGCGGAAGAATAGCCTCCCTCCGACGCCGCGAAGCACGGACCAGGGTTGGCTTTTGGGCCGGGGGGGGGGGGGGGGGGGGGGGGGGGGGGGGGGGGGGGGGGGGGGGGGGGGGGGGGGGGGGGGGGGGGGGGGGGGGGGGGGGGGGGGGGGGGGGGGGGGGGGGGGGGGGGGGGGGGGGGGGGGGGGGGGGGGGGGGGGGGGGGGGGGGGGGGGGGGGGGGGGGGGGGGGGGGGGGGGGGGGGGGGGGGGGGGGGGGGGGGGGGGGGGGGGGGGGGGGGGGGGGGGGGGGGGGGGGGGGGGGGGGGGGGGGGGGGGGGGGGGGGGGGGGGGGGGGGGGGGGGGGGGGGGGGGGGGGGGGGGGGGGGGGGGGGGGGGGGGGGGGGGGGGGGGGGGGGGGGGGGGGGGGGGGGGGGGGGGGGGGGGGGGGGGGGGGGGGGGGGGGGGGGGGGGCTGGCCATCCTAAAATAGTGTGCAGATGCGAGGCGTCAACCGGAGAGGTGTTTAATGTCGGCCGGCAGAGGGACGGGCGTGTGGTGCTCGGGGCGCCGGAGTAGGTTCCTCGGCAGAAGCGCTGGTTTAGTAGAAGTAGGCGGGCAGCCGGATGCCCTTTCAAGTGGAGAGAAGGCGTGCGCAACGGGCGTGCAGCAGGCGGCACTCTCGACCGGTGAGCCGCTTCATTGCCGGCGCCAGTGAGAGGTCACATCCGCTCTGGGCCGGTGTCAATGCTGAGCGGAAGCTCTGGCGAGGAAGAGCACGGGCGAGGAAGAGGATTTTGGGTGGGTCAGGCTTGTCAGAAGCGGGCGTGGCAGCGGTCCAGACTCCCACACCGCCCCCCTCCATGCGAGGAAAAGGACGTCCGGACCGGCTCACAAACGGATACAGGCCCGCTTTGGATGGCAAAACATGTCCGGACCATGTGGTCCGGATTGTTGTGGGCGGTTTGAGGGTCGGCATTGGAGATGCCCTTAGAGTATATGCCCGTTGTTAGAGCATCTCTAGCAACGTCATCATATCGACCGATCGACATAATAACTGTCACGATTTTGGCCCAAAATCACAATCTAGAAGAGCCGTCGTATGTCTTCTGATCATCATAATTTATGGAGCGTGTGCCATATTCAGGCCATGAGGCTCCATATTTGAAAGTTGTGGGTGTTGGTTTGGATCGCGCGCCGTCCCAACCGGTCACGTAGGAGGGAAGTTTGCACCCTCTCTTCCCCGTTACCATGTTGGTGCGCCGCGCCCTCCCCGCGAGATCGAAGAGGACCGCGCCGAGAGAAAGTCCTGGGAGATTGCAAACTCCAAGTAGATTGAGGACGATACTCACCGTAAGGCTCAATCAGTTGTCCGCCGCGCTTGCCTCCCCGCCTCACTCGAGTACTTTGACCGCATATCGACGGTCGGCCCGCGCACATGCCGGTCTTCAAAAATGTTGTTGTATCCCACCTCCATGATGCACATGCGTGAATACATATCGACAGAAGTCGCGGAAGCCGAATTCTCCCCCGCCTGCGAGGTCATTTCCAAGAGGAGGAAGAACCCGTAGTTCAATTAGTTAAAATATATTTTGTAATACTTACTGAAATCTATTTTGTAAATCCTAGTTGAAATCCAAGTTCAAATCCTAATTCAAAAACTTCCTTTGTTGAGGTTGAGAAGGAAGATGTCTTCTAGGCACTGGTATACGGGTCCACATGAAAACACATTATGGAGTGTGCTTTTATGGCGATTCTATCTATCTTTACGTTTTGCCTTTGCAGCTTCCATATTCCTATGAAATACGCTCTATATGTGTTATGAAGACTGCTCAAATGACGATTCCACTAGAGATGCTCTTAGAGCATCTCCAGCAACATGTATAAACAAATGTCTTTTCTCATTTTGGACAGTGAGAGCGCAAAACAGGCACCCAATGGCTCGTGTAAACCAACCTACAAACATACACATCATCTAAATTTCCTTGGACGACATCCACGATTGTGGATGATGTGGAGACATCGTGGACAACTCAACCGCTGGCAAGGGTTTCCTCCCTCCCACCACCTTCGGTCATCTTGTAGACGAGAAAGAAGAGCACGACCATCACATGGTAGCCATTGTGCACGCACCACCGCCACCCTGTGGAGTTATGCCTCTTTGGGGGAGGAAGACATAGGGATTGGGGAGATAGATGAGAGAACCACAAGCTGGAATGCTAGGAGAGAGATGGAAGTGGGTGGTAAATGTCATCATGGACAGCTCGGCTCGGCGGTCTGAGCCCGAACAAAGCCCGAATGAGGTACAAATCGTTGTTTCAATCAAAAAATAGGTATAATGATACATGTAAATGCCCTACTTTCAGACCCAGCCAGGCTCAGGCTTGGGATTTTCACTTCGGCTTTGTCAAGCCCGGCCCAAAACCTGGCCCGGTCTGGGGTATGATCAGGTTTAGTCGGTGGTATATATAGACCTGAAATATAGCGGTTTGAAAGGTAGCCATTAAATGTATAGCTGTTTGAAAAGTAGCCATTAGAATTGTAACCACCGCAAATAAACCGCTAGAATTATACTAGTTGAACTGGTAATTATAAAATAATATTAAAATATAGAATAGAGAATATTGACAATATGTAAATAGACAGGCAGTTGAAAAACTGGTTGTGTATGTGAGGGGAGTTTTTTAGACCATTGTGTATGTAGATATTTAGATAACAAGACATACACATGCTGCTAGAGAAACTCTTATGCTTTGTATTGGCTTGGCACATTGATAAAATTGCTTGTTTGTTTTTTTGAAACCGAGGAAGATTTGCCTCATATATTAATTAAGGAAGAATAGAGTTTGAATTACACCTCATAAATGAAAAGGAAAATTGTTTCTTTCCTAGTAATGATGGTGCCCAATTGGGAGTTTGGCTTTCCTTCTCTAGCGGACGACATAGGGTTGCTGTCTGTGGAGGCCTCAACTCCACGCCCCCTCCTAACGCCCTCCCTCTCCTAGCGCCGCGGGCCACTCCGGCCACGGCGGCCACAAAACTGCCGGCAGCTACTCCAGCCGTCGGCGGCCACCACATACAATCATTTCCCTTGCATCAAGATGGCGAGCTCGGATCTCAAGTTTGAGCCAGGGCTGGCCTTCGAAGCATTCATTTGGAAGGAATTTGGAGTCCCTGTCAACCACTTCGAAGGAAGCAATCTACATGAATTCTTTCTGGTTGCGGAAATCTCTAGATCTAAACTTCGTGTCAACTGTGAATCGGTTAGTCTCATTCTGCAATCCTGCATTGGAGGCCATGCTTCCCGTTTCAAAGTTTCTTGCCAGCAAAACTGGTCCTTCAAATTCAGTGTTTCTTCGAGAGAAGTTTGTTTTGCTATCATGAAAGGGGGAAATTTTGTCAACGATCTCTTCAATTTGGGTTTCCTTTTCTGGGGCAATGGTGGTCCTGATTATCAAAAGGAGTTTCGTTTGTACCAACAAGAGCTAGATCAAGAATGGACTGTGGTTGATCGTTCTAGAGATCGTAGGTCCTATGCCAATGTGGCTCACGCAGCCAGATTTTTCACATCCCCTGATCCCAATGCTAGATCGGATAATCCGCGTTCAATCCCCGTTTCAGTTAGATTGACGCAATCCTCGCCAGCCATAAACCCTGTCTTAACCTCTCCCAATAACTTAGCGCTTGGCAGGGTGGGTTACTCGGGTGTTCAAAATTCTGGGCCGATTTCTGGGTCGGCTGTCTCTGCTAGGGGACAGCAAAATAAGAATAGGGGGTTTTGTACCCACCGCCTGTCCGTGGGCCATCTTCAGCCTAGTTGCACTAGCCGCAGTCGATGCAGAGGATGTAAAAGATTGCGCCACATTCAAGCTAACTGCCGCTTCAAAGGCACAATTAACGCTACGGCTTCCATACCCAATGCTTTCAATCAGCAACAAATCACCTCTGCTTTGGAAGTTGCCCGTGACAACAGCCTAGTCACTTCGCGGGACCCCCCTGCCAGAGACTCCTCACCCCCGCTTTTGCCAACTCCACGCTGCGTGCCCACCTAGCAGAGAGCCACCCCCTAGCTGATGGCTCAAATTCCCACCATCCTCCTCCTTCACTGCAACATCTCTCGCTCACCCTTGGGGTTTCCAACAGTACTGCGCCACCAAGCTCTTCGTCGTCGCCTCCGATGGCCACCTTTCCCTTCGATCCCACTCATTTCCTTCCTACTGGCTGCCATGCGATTGAGGTGGAAGGCCGGCCAGCCCACGTCAGGGTCATCCATGGAGACTTGGTCCCAACCAATGAAGATCTGGCCATTGCAACTTTGGTCCCAATGCCTCAAGGTGAAGTTGTTTTCACCAATATTAGGGAGGTGCTCTCTGATTTTCTGCATTCTAAGAGCATGGGGGTCAAGTCTATCACTAAGTGCCCTTTCAGTCAGGCTTTTGTGAGGATGAACAGTGTGACAGATAGGGATTTTCTGGTTAGCAATAGTTCGCTTCCTTTTGATGATGTGCATGTAGTTTTTCAGAAGCATAATGAGGGTCTGAATTGGAAGAATTATAATCTCAATAGAGATGTCTGGTTGCTTCTAGTGGGTTTCCCAGCAGATCTGCGTAATTTCCATGAGTTGTCCAATGCCACTGCTAGTTTTGGTAGATTGCTAACATGGGATAGGGTCAAGTCTTCTGATGCTGCAGTTGCTGTTAAGGTCAGAATTGATGCTTTGAGGCACATCCCTATCAGTATTCTTGTTTCAAGAGGTAATAACCTTATGGGCCAATCATGGACTTGCCCAGTTGTAATTTTTCAAGATCAGTTGATTGGTGAGAGACCTGCAGATGAAGATCCTGTACCTGTCGATGGTAATCCTCATCCAAGACCTTCAGAACAATTTCACCACCCAAATCAGCACAACTTGTTCCTGGGTCCAGTACCTTTCCATCAAGATATTCATCAGCAGCAAGAGCAGAATCACCATAACCAGCCTAATGACAATGAAGACCATGTAGCACAAGAAGAAGCAGAATGGGGTCATTGGGCAATGCCTCCTGTGCAGTAGAACATAGACCTAGAATTACATGCAAGGGAATTCCTTGAACTCAATGACCTGATGGCTCCACTTGAGGAACAAGCAGAGGTTCAGCCCATGGAAGATGATGGCAGTGGCATCACTCTTTCTCTAGGCTTACCTGCTCTCAGTGCTAGCACAACAGAATCTGTTGGGGGAGGTCTGCCACTGAATGAGCTTGAAGAACTGCTGGCCCCTTTAGTGCCACCTGCTATGCCTGCTCCTGTTATCTTAGAAGGCCTTGATCTCAATATTCCAGCTCTGCCAGTCCACCTAGATGATCCAGTGGCAATTCCTGAGGCACATGTGGTGCCTGCACATAACCCTACTGCAACCTCTATGCCTGCTATCAGTCTACATCTCCAAGAACCAGTGACCCAGGTTGATGCTGATGTACCTGTTGCTATGGGCCTGCCAACTTCTGAGCCAGTTATTGTGCCAGTGGTGGCACATAATCTCTCTGCTAAAGATAACTCTGTTGATGTTGCTCCTAACACAGAGCTAATGCTGAAACAAGTTGATTCTGCAGATAATGTTGCACTGCTGCCATCCACAGATGTTTTGTTGCAAAAGGAAAATCAAATTGTTGCAAGTAATATCCTAGTAATTCTTCCTTCAGATGGGCTCCCTGCTCAGAATGAAACTGATGTTACCGTTACAATAGACCCCAATTTGGATGCTACTCCAGCATTAGAAAAATAAGTACATTCCTCATCTGCTACTTTGGACAGTACTGTTGTGCCTGCCTCTACTACTGTGGACACTATACAGGAATCAGGTACCTCTTCTGATGATGCACCACCTGGTTTTCTCTATCCTATATTCAGAAATAACCTATTTGTGGTGTTGTACACTTGCCAGAAATGGCAGACCCTGTGTTGCAGGCCAGGGCAGTGGAAGTCGTAGACACTTTTGCTGAAGATGGGCTAGCTCTCTGGAAGAAACATTTTGCACCAGTTGAGTATTCTGACAAAGTGATCCAAGTACCTGAAGAATGGATTAATTTCATTACACTAGCTCTTTTAACCCCAGATAATTTTGAATGGGCAAAAGCTCTACTCAGCTCAAAACTTTGGCATTACATTATTGAAGGGGCACCAAATTCCCACTGCAAACCTTTTGTTTTGCCTGATGTTTGCCATTCCCAACAGGCTCCTCTCTACAAGATGCAAGAACTGGAATAGGAAGCTTCCTCTGCCACTGCTTTCTCCACTCCTCACAACAAAAAAGTTGTTGGTGCTCAACCTATGTTGCCCTCCACCACCACTGCAGTCTATGTTTCCAAAAAGAGGAAGGAGAAAGCTCATCTAGTGGACACAGAGGTAAGGAGGAGTGATAGACTTCAACAACTTAATAAGGGTTTTAGAAGACAGACTTGTCGAGCTAACCCCTTGTAATACTGTTTCTCCAACTATTGCTCCTAAAGTGGTTAAGAACCTTTCTGTTTCCTTCTGCAAGGCTGCTGCTAAAGATTGCTCTGAGGAAATGCTCCAGCAGCCAAAGAAGAAGAAGGAAGCAAAGCTGGAGCTGCTGGACTACAAAAAGAGTGCAAGACTGGTACTGCTGGACAACAAAAGAAGGGCACTGGTCCCAAGCCCTAGGGGGTAGTTTAATCTAGGGTTTATCAGATCTTTTAGACTCAGCATTGATGAGGTGTTACTCTTGGGACATGTATGCATTTATCTTAATCTGGATGTACTCAACACTTAGTTGGTTTTGTCACATGTTATTAATGCACTCTGGAACTTTTAGTTGCTCTATTCCATGGTCTGCTGTTAGCTGTAATGTGGAGGAATCTGGTTGGTACTCTATGGCTGTGTATTCTATGATTAGATGCTGCCTTTTGGTAGCCTGGCATGATATGCCCATCACAGTCTGTGCTTTATTAATCCCAGGAGCTACTTTACTCTTCCAAAACAAGACCCTTTGCATTTATGAACAAACATTGGAACATCCTTAACTGGAATATCAGGGGTTTAAATGACAGTAGGAAATGGCTGGCTCTCAGAAATAAGGCCATGGCTGCTGCTAAAGATTGCTATGAGGAAATGCTCCAGCAGCCAAAGAAGAAGAAGGAAAGCAAAGCTGGAGCTGTAGAAAGAGTGCAAGACTGGTACTGCTGGACAACAAAAGAAGGGCACTGGTCCCAAGCCCTAGGGGGATAATTTAATCTAGGGTTTTTATTAGATTTTTTAGGCTTAGCATTGATGAGGTGTTGCTCTTGGGACATGTACGCATTTATCTTAATCTGGATGTACTCAGCACTCAGTTGGTTTTGTCACATGTTATTAATGCACTCTGGAACTTTTAGTTGCTCTATTCCATGGTTTGCTGATAGCTGTAATGTGGACGAATCTGGTTGGTATTCTATGGCTGTGTATTCTATGATTAGGTGTTGCCTTTTGGTAGCCTGGCATGATATGTCAATCATGGTCCGTGCTTTATTAATCCCAGGAGCTACTTTGCTCTTCCAAAACAAGATCCTTTGCATTTATGAACAAACATTGGAACATCCTTAATTGGAATATCAGGGGTTTAAATGATAGTAGCAAATGGCTGGCTCTCAGAAATAAGGCCACTGAATCATACTGTGACATCATATGTTTGCAAGAAACAAAAAGGGAACTCTTTGACTCAAGATACCTTAGAAATTTTTGTCCTAGGAAAATCAATAAGTTTGATTTCCTGCCTTCTGTGGGTGCATCTGGTGGACTTCTTATTGCCTGGAATGACTCTGTTTTCCAGGGGGGGGGACTTTGTTTAAAAATGACTTCTCCATTTCTATTAGATTCACTTCAACTATTTTTGGAGACAATTGGATCCTGACAAACATTTATGGACCATGCCAAGATGATGCCAGGACAGTTTTTTTTATTGGTTCAAAGACATCCAAATGCCAGATGACACCAAGTGATTAATACTTGGGGATTTCAACAACATTAGATACCCTCATAACAGAAACAAAGAAGGAGGTAATTTTTTAGACATGTTGAAGTTTAATGATGCCATCAGTTCACTGGCTCTAGTTGAAATCCCTCTGAAGGGAAGAAGCTATACATGGAGTAATATGCAGGATGCTCCACTACTAGAAAAGCTTGATTGGGTTTTCACTTCTGAGGCCTGGACTACCCACTTCCCAAGCACCCTAGCCATTCCCCTTTCCAAACCTGTTTCTGACCACATCCCATGTCTGATACAAATTGGCACTTGTAGGAGATATGCCCTAGAGGCAATAATAAATGTTATTATTTATCTCCATGTTCATAATTAGGTTCATGACAGATCTTGGAGTTGTGCCCAGTGCACTGGACCCGATGACTCTGTTATGTGACAACACTGGTGCCATTGCTCTAGCCAAGGAACCAAGATTTCACAAGAGGACCAGACACATAAAGCGACGCTTCAATTCCATTCGCGATGCGATCAAGGAGGAGGACATAAACATTTGCAAAGTGCACACAAATCTGAATGTTGCAGATCCATTGACTAAACCTCTTCCACGGGCAAAACATGATCAACACCAGAACTCTATGGGTGTTAGATTTATAACCATGTAATGCTAGATTATTGACTCTAGTGCAAGTGGGAGGCTATTGGAAATATGCCCTAGAGGCAATAATAAAATGGTTATTATTATATTTCCTTGTTCATGATAATCGTTTATTATCCATGCTATAATTGTATTGGTTGGAAACACAAATACATGTGTGGATACATAGACAACAACATGTCCCTAGTGAGCCTCTACCGGACTAGCTCGTTGATCAAAGATGGCCATCGTTTCCTAGTCATAGACATGAGTTGTCATTTGATAACGGGATCACATCATTAGGAGAATGATGTGATGGACAAGACCCAAACTATAAACGTAGCATATGATCGTATCAAGTTTATTGCTATCGTTTTCTGCATGTCAAGTATCTGTTCTTATGACCATGAGATCATGCAACTCACTGACACCAGAGGAGTACCTTGTGTGTACCAAACATCGCAACGTAACTGGGTGACTATAAAGGTGCTCTACAGGTATCTCTGAGGGTGTCTGTTGAGTTGGCATGGATCAAGACTGGGATTTGTCACTCCGTATGACGGAGAGGTATCTCAGGGCCCACTCGGTAATACAACATCACAATGAGCTTGCAAGCAATGTGACTAATGAGTTAGCGATGGGATCTTGTATTGCGGAATGAGTAAAGAGACTTGCCGGTAACGAGATTGAACTAGGTATGGAGATACCGACGATCGAATCTCGGGCAAGTAACATACCGATAGACAAAGGGAACTGCATACGGGATTAGTTGAATCCTTGACATCATGGTTCAACTGTAAAGATCTTCGTGGAATATGTAGGAATCAATATGGGCATCCAGGTCCCGCTATTGGTTATTGATCGGAGAGGAGTCTCGATCATGTCTACATGATTCTCGAACCCGTAGGGTCGCACGCTTAATGTTCGGTAGCGCTAGGGTAGTGTTGAGATATTAATAGTGGAAAGTCTAAAGGTTGTTTGGAGTCCTAGATGGGATCTAGGACATCACGAGGAGCTCCAGAATAGTCTGGAGGTAAAGATTCATATATGGAAAGTTGTTATCGGGGTTCCGGAAAAAGTTTGAGTTTTTCCGGTATTGTACCGGGAAGGTTCTAGAAGGTTTTGGAGTGGGGCCCACCTGCATGGGGGACCCACATGAACATGGGTAGTGGGGAAAGTCCCCACAACCCTGGTCTAGGTGCACCAAGATCCTCCCTTAAAAGGAATAGTATCATATCCCAAGGGGATAAGATCAGGATCCCTAAAAAGGGGGGATAGTGATCGGTGGGGAAGGAAAGGTGGGATTTCCTTCCTTACCCTTTGGCCAACGACCCTAGGGCCTTGGAGGGCAAGCCACCAGCCCCCTCCATGCCTATATAAAGGTAGGGAGGCATTGGGGGCAGCCACCCTTCGACCCTTGCCCGTTACCTCTCCCAACTCCTCCCACGTTTCACCGGTACGCGCTTGGCGAAGCCCCGCCGGAATTCCGCTGCCACCACCACCATATCGTCATGTTGGTCCCGATCTCATCTACCCCCTCTCTCTCGCTTGCTGGATCAAGAAGGAGAGGACACCGCCGAGCCGCACGTGTGCTAAACTCGGAGGTGCCGTCCGTTCGCCACTTGATCGGGAGTTCGTGGACGGATCGTGATTGGATCACGAAGACGTTCGACTACATCAACAATGTCTCTTAACACTTCTGCTTAGTGATCTACAAGGGTATGTAGATCCAATCTCTCCTCTCATAGATGTGCATCTCCTAGATTGATCTTGGTGAGCGTAGGAAATTTTTTGTTTTCCATGCAACGTTCCCCAACAGTGGCATCATGAGCTAAGTCTTTGCGTAGATGACATCACGAGTAGAACACAAAGGAGTTTGTGGGCATTGATATCCAGATTGCTTCCTACCTTGGTCTTTTCTTGATTCAGCGGTATTGTGGGATGAAGCAGCCCGGACCAACTTTACATGTCCACGTACATGAGACCGGTTCCATCGACTGACATGCGACTTTGTTGCATAAGATGGCTGGAGGGTGTCTATCTCTCCCACCTTAGTTGAATCAGATTCGACGAAGGCGGTCCTTGTAGAAGGTTAAATAGCAACTTGCATATCACTGTTGTGGTTTTGCGTAGGTAAGAATCATTCTTGCTAGATACCCATAGCAGCCACGTAAAACATGCAACAACAAATTAGAGGACGTCTAACTTGTTTTTGCAGGGTATGTTGTGATATGATATGGCCAAAGACATGATGAAATATATTTGATGTATGAGATGATCATGTTTTGTAATAGTTTATCTTGACTTGCATGTCGATGAATACGGCAACCGGCAGGAGCCATAGGGTTGTCTTTAATTATTGTATGACCTGCGTGTCAATCATTAAGCGCTATGTAATGCTTTACTTTATCGCTAAACGGTAGCAATAGTAGTAGAAGCATGGTTGGTGTTACAACCCCGATGGCGATGTGATGATGGAGATCATGATGATGGAGATCATGGTGTCATGCCGGTGACGATGGAGATCATGCCGGTGCTTTGGAGATGGAGATCAAAAGCACAAGATGATGGCCATATCATGTCACTTATGATTTGCATGTGATGTTAATCCTTTTATGCATCTTATTTTTCTTAGGACGATGATAGCATTATAAGGTGATCCCTCACTAAAATTTCAAGATAAAATTGTGTTCTCCCCAAGTGTGCACCGTTGCGAAAGTTCATCATTTCGAAGCACCACATGATGATCGGGTGTGATAGACTCTACGTTCACATACAACGGGTGCAAGCCAGTTTTGCACATGCGGAACACTTGGGTTAAACTTGACGAGCCTAGCATGTACAGACATGGCCTCGGAACACAAGAGACCGAAAGGTCGAACATGAGTCATATAGTAGATATGATCAACATGGAGATGTTCACCATTGAAGCCACCTCATCTCACGTGATGATCGGACTTGGGTTGGTGAATTTGGTTCATGTTACACTCGGACGACCGGAGGGATGTCGATTTGAGTGGGAGTTTTTTAAGTAATATGATTAACTAAACTCACAATCTTCAACAATAGTCTAAGTTGTCTTTGCAAATTTATGTTGTAGATCAATGGCTCGCGCAGTAGCTCCCCTAAATTTCAATGTGTTCCTAGAGAAAGCCAAGCTGAAAGATGATGGAAGTAACTTTGTAGACTGGGCCCGTAATCTGAGGATTATCCCCACGGCTGCCCAAAAGGCTTATGTCCTTGATGCACCGCTTGGTGAGCAACCCGCTCCAGCGTCTGTGGACGTTATGAACGCCTGGCAGACGCGTGTTGATGACTACTTAATAGTTCAGTGTGCCATGTTGTATGGCTTAGAACCGGGACTTCAAAGGCGTTTTGAACGCCATGGAGCATATGAGATGTTCCAGGAGTTGAAGTTTATTTTTGAGAAGAATGCCCGGATCGAGAGGTATGAGACCTCCGATAAGTTCTATGCTTGCAAGATGGAGGAGAATGGGTCTGTCAGTGAACACATACTCAGAATGTCTGGGTATTACAACCGTCTGGCTGAGTTGGGAGTTGTGCTCCCGCCAGAGGCGGTCACAGACAGAGTTCTTCAATCGCTACCACCTAGCTACAAGAGCTTTGTGTTGAACTATAACATGCAAGGGATGAACAAGTCAGTCGCCGAGCTGTTTGCGATGTTGAAAGACGCTAAGTCAGACATCCAGAAGGAGCATCAAGTGTTGATGGTCAATAAAACCACTAGTTTCAAGAATGGTGGCAAGGGCAAGAAGGGAAACTTCAAGAAGAGTGGCAAAGTAGTTGCCCCTCCTGTGAAGAAACCCAAGGCTGGGCCCAAGCTGGAAACTGAGTGCTTCTATTGCAAGGGAACCGGCCACTGGAAGCGGAATTGCCCCAAGCATCTGGCTGACAAGAAGGGGGCCAACGCCAAACAAGGTATATATGATATACATGTTATTGATGTGTACCTTACCAGCTCTCGTTATAGTGCCTGGGTATTTGATACCGGTGTGGTTGCTCACATTTGCAACTCTAAACAGGAACTACGGAATAGACGGAGGCTGACGATGGACGAAGGGTCGATGCGTGTGGGAAATGGTTCCAAGGTTGATGTGATCGCCGTCGGCACGCTCGCTCTTCGATTATCATCGGGATTAGTGATAAACCTGAATAATTATTATTTGGTGCCTGCGTTGAGCATGAACATTATATCTGGATCTTGTTTAATACGAGACTGTTACTCATTTAAATCAGAGAATAATGGTTGTTCTATTTGTATGGGTAATATCTTTTATGGTCATGCACCCATTGTGAGGGGTTTATTCTTATTGAATCTCGATAGTGATGATACACATGTTCATAACATTGATGCCAAAAGATGTAGAGTTGATAATGATAGTATCACTTTCTTGTGGCACTGCCGCTTAGGTCATATTGGTGTAAAGCGCATGAAGAAACTCCATGCTGATGGACTTTTGGAGTCGCTTGATTTTGAATCACTTGACACATGCGAACCATGCCTCATGGGCAAGATGACCAAAACCCCATTTTCCAGAACAATGGAACGGGCAAGTGACTTGTTGGAAATCATACATACTGATGTGTGCGGTCCGATGAGTATTGAGGCACGTGGTGGATATCGTTACTTTCTCACCTTCACCGATGATTTGAGTAGATATGGGTATATTTACCTAATGAAACACAAGTCTGAAACGTTTGAAAAGTTCAAGCAATTTCAGAGTGAAGTTGAGAATCATCGTAACAAGAAGATCAAATTCCTATGATCTGATCGAGGGGGAGAATATCTGAGTTATGAGTTTGGCAGTCACTTAAGACAATGTGGAATTGTTTCACAGTTGACGCCACCTGGAACACCACAGCGTAATGGTGTGTCCGAACGTCGTAATCAAACCTTATGAGATATGGTGCGTTCTATGATGACTCTTGCCGATCTGCCACTATCATTTTGGGGTTATGTGTTAGAGACAGCTACATTCACTTTAAATAGGGCACCATCTAAGTCCGTTGAGACGACACCGTATGAACTGTGGTTTGGCAAGAAACCAAAGTTGTCATTTCTTAAAGTTTGGGGATGCGATGCTTATGTCAAAAGGCTTCAGCCAGAAAAGCTTGAACCCAAAGCGGACAAATGCGTCTTCATAGGATACCCAAAAGAGACGGTTGGGTATACCTTCTATCTCAGATCCGAAGGCAAAATGTTTGTCGCTAAGAACGGGTCCTTTCTCGAGAAAGAGTTTCTCTCGAAAGAATTGAGTGGGAGGAAGATAGAACTTGATGAGGTTGTTGAACCTTTACTTCAACCAGAGAGTAGCACTGCACAGAAAGATGTTTCTGTGGAACCTATGTCAGTTGAAGAGGAAGCTGATGATGGTGATCATGAAGCTTCGGATCAAGTTACTATCGAACCGCGTAGGTTGACAAGGATACGTACTGCTCCTGAGTGGTACGGTAACCCTGTCTTAGAGGTCATGTTGTTGGACAACGATCAACCTACGAGCTATGGAAAAGTGATGGTGGGCCCGAATTCCGACAAATGGTTAGAGGCCATGAAATCCGAGATGGGATACATGTATGAAAACAAAGTATGGACTTTGAAAGTATTACCTGAAGGGCGAAAGGCCATTCAGAATAAATGGATCTTCAAGAAGAAGACGGATGCGGACGGTAATGTCACCGTCTATAAAGCTCGACTTGTGGCAAAGGGTTTTTCACAAGTTCAAGGAGTTGACTACGATGAGACTTTCTCACCCGTAGTGATGCTTAAGTCCGTCAGAATCATGTTAGCAATAGCTGCATTTTCCGATTATGAAATTTGGCAGATGGATGTCAAAACAGCGTTCCTTAACGGTTTCCTTAAGAAAGAGTTGTATATGATGCAACCAGAAGGTTTTGTCGATCCAGAGAATGCTGAAAAAGTTTGCAAACTCCAGCGATCCATTTATGGACTGGTGCAAGCGTCTCGGAGTTGGAATCTTTGCTTTGATGAGGTGATCAAAGCGTTTGCGTTTATACAAGTTTACGAAGAAGCTTGTATTTACAAGAAAGTGAGTGGGAGCTCTATAGCGTTTCTAATATTATATGTGGATGACATATTGCTGATTGGAAACAATATAGAACTTTTGGAAAGCGTGAAGGAATATTTGAACAAGAGTTTTTCAATGAAGGACCTAGAAGAAGCTGCTTTCATATTAGGCATCAACATCTATAGAGATAGATCGAGACGCTTAATAGGACTTTCACAGAGCACATACCTTGATGAAATTTTGAAGAAGTTCAAAATGGATCAGTCCAAGAAGGGGTTCTTGCCTGTTTTGCAAGGTGTGAAGTTGAGTAAGACTCAATGCCCAACGACTACAGAGGATAGAGAAAAGATGAGTGTCATCCCCTGTGCTTCTGCCATAGGCTCTATCATGTATGCGATGCTGTGCACAAGACCAGATGTCAGCCTTGCCATAAGTATGGTCAAAAGGTTTCAAAGTGATCCAGGAGTGGAACTCTGGACAGCGGTCAAGAATATCCTTAAGTACCTGAAAAGGATTAAGGAAATGTTTCTCATTTATGGAGGTGATCAAGAGCTCGTCATAAAGGGTTACGTCGATGCAAGCTTTGACACTGATCCGGATGACTCTAAGTCTCAAACCGGATACGTAATGGGGGAGCGGTAAGCTGGTGCAGTTCCAAGCAAAGCGTGGTAGCTGATTCTACATGTGAAGCGGAGTACATAGCTGCCTCAGAGGCACCGAAGGAAGGTGTCTGGATGAAGCAGTTCATGACAGATCTTGGAGTTGTGCCCACTGCACTGGACCCGATGACTCTGTTCTGTGACAACACTGGTGCCATTGCTCTAGCCAAGGAACCAAGGTTTCACAAGAGGACCAGACACATAAAGCGACGCTTCAATTCCATCCGCGATGCAATCAAGGAGGAGGACATAAACATTTGCAAAGTGCACATGGATCCGAATGTTGCAGATCCATTGACTAAACCTCTTCCATGGGCAAAACATGATCAACACCAGAACTCTATGGGTGTTAGATTTATAACCATGTAATGCTAGATTATTGACTCTAGTGCAAATGGGAGACTGTTGGAAATATGCCCTAGAGGCAATAATAAAATGGTTATTATTATATTTCCTTGTTCATGATAATCGTTTATTATCCATGCTATAATTGTATTAGTTGGAAACACAAATACATGTGTGGATACATAGACAACAACATGTCCCTAGTGAGCCTCTACTGGACTAGCTCATTGATCAAAGATGGCTATCGTTTCCTAGTCATAGACATGAGTTGTCATTTGATAACGGGATCACATCATTAGGAGAATGATGTGATGGACAAGACCCAAACTATAAACATAGCATATGATCGTATCAAGTTTATTGCTATCGTTTTCTGCATGTCAAGTATCTGTTCTTATGACCATGAGATCATGCAACTCACTGACACCAGAGGAGTACCTTGTGTGTACCAAACGTCGCAACGTAACTGGGTGACTATAAAGGTGCTCTACAGGTATCTCTGAGGGTGTCTGTTGAGTTGGCATGGATCAAGACTGGGATTTGTTACTCCGTATGACGGAGAGGTATCTCAGGGCCCACTCGGTAATACAACATCACAATGAGCTTGCAAGTAATGTGACTAATGAGTTAGCCACGGGATCTTGTATTACGGAACGAGTAAAGAGACTTGTCGGTAACAAGATTGAACTAGGTATGGAGATACCGACGATCGAATCTCTGGCAAGTAACATACCGATAGACAAAGGGAACTGCATACGGGATTAGTTGAATCCTTAACATCATGGTTTAACTGATAAAGATCTTCGTGGAATATGTAGGAATCAATATGGGCATCCAAGTCCCGCTATTGGTTATTGACCGGAGAGGAGTCTCGGTCATGTCTACATGATTCTCGAACCCATAGGGTCGCACGCTTAACGTTCGGTAGCGCTAGGATAGTGTTGAGATATTAATAGTGGAAAGTCCGAAGTTTGTTCGAAGTCCCGGATGGGATCCGGGACATCACGAGGAGATCCGGAATAGTCCGGAGGTAAAGATTCATATATGAAAAGTTGTTATCGGGGTTCCGGAAAAGTTTGAGTTTTTTCGGTATTGTACCGGGAAGGTTCTAGAAGGTTCCGGAGTGGGGCCCACCTACATGGGGGACCCACATGAACGTGGGTAGTGGGAAAAGTCCCCACAACCCTGGTCTAGGTGCACCAAGATCCTCCCTTAAAAGGAATAGTATCATATCCCAAGGGGATAAGATCAGGATCCCTAAAAAGGGGGGATAGCGATCAGTGGGGAAGGAAAGGTGGGATTTCCTTCCTCCCCCTTTGGCCAATGACCCTAGGGCCTTGGAGGGCAAGCCACCAGCCCCCTCCATGCCTATATAAAGGTGGGGAGGCGTTGGGGGCAGCCACCCTTCGACCCTTGCCTGTTACCTCTCCCAACTCCTCCCACGTTTCACCGGTATGCGTTTGGCGAAGCCCTGCCTGCCACCACCACCATACCGTCGTGTTGGTCCCGATCTCATCTACCCCCCCTCTCTCGCTTGCTGGATAAAGAAGGAGAGGACGCCGCTGAGCCGCACGTGTGCTAAACTCAGAGGTGCCATCCGTTCGGCATTTGATCGGGAGTTCGTGGACGGATCATGATTGGATCGCGTAGACGTTCGACTACATCAACCGCATTTCTTAATGATTTCGCTTAGCGATCTACAAGGGTATGTAGATCCAATCTCTCCTCTCATAGATGTGCATCTCCTAGATTGATCTTGGTGAGCGTAGGAATTTTTTTGTTTCCCATGCAACGTTCCCCAATAGCTATTACGGCGGCTTACGGGTTCATGGAAAAGTATGTCAAGGGACTTGATAGCTCAAGATTGGGATTTGCTCATCCGGTGATGGTGAGATATCTCTGGGCCCTCTCGGTGTTATGGTATCCATCATCGTCTGGCCCGACACATTCTGATTTGATCACGGGGATGCCGGAACACGGGAACGAGAAAAGAGAACAATACCGGTAATGAGGTAACTGGCATAGTGGACAAGTTGTTGATTCATGGGGATGTTGATAAATCTCACCTTGGGTATTTGTAACATATCACAAAGTAACAGGAATAGCACACGACAACTGGAGGTTCACTCGAATATTTATTCGTGTGGGTATAGGGGTCAATATGGGTGTCCACGGCTCCGATGTTGATCATTGATCGGAAAGGGTTCCGGTCATGTCTATGCTTCACCGAACCTATAGGGTCACATGCTTAAGGGTCATCTATCTGCTGAATACTAGACAGGGAGTCTGAGAGAAAGTCACCGGAAAAGTTCCGGAGACAGTGGAAAAGTTCCGGAGAGAGAACACCGGAATAGTTTCGGTAAAACCAAAAAGTTATTTCGGAGTATACCATTAAGTCAAATTGGTTTCGGCACATGCCTGGAAATTCTTGGAGGATGCCAGAATTGTTCTGGAAACTTCTGGAATTTTTCCGGGATAAAAACCGAAAATGTTCCGGAGCTGCCGAAACCGGTTTGGTTGCTTTTCGCGGATGAAAATCACTAATCCGGAATTATTTTGGAACACGTCCGGGGGGGGGGGGGGGGGGGGGGGGGGGGGGGCTCCTTCTTGATCCAGCAAGGGGGAAGGAGAGGTTGAGGAAGATTGCTCCAACAGCAGCACGACAGCGTGGTGTAGTTGGTGCAGCAGTACTCCGACAGGGCTTCGCCAAGCATATACGGAGGAGGAGAGGTGTTGGGGAGGGGAGGGGCTGCACCTTGGCTTGTGTTGAGCTCCCATGCGCCTCCCCACTATATATAGGGGTGGAGGGGCTGGTTTCTTGCCCTCCAAGTCCATTGGGGCGTTGGCCAAGGTGGGAGGAAAGAAATCCCATCATTTCCTTCCCCACCGATTGTTATCCCCCCTTTTTAGGGATCTTGATCTTATCCCTTCGGGATATGATCTTATTCCTTCTAAGGGGGGATCTTGGTGCGCCTTGACCAGGGGTGTGGGGCCTTTCCCCCACTACTCACATTCATGTGGGTCCCCCCATGCAGGTGGGCCCCACTCCGGAACCTTCTAGAACATTCCCGGTACAATACCGAAAAATCCCGAACATTTTCGCTGTGTAAAACTGTCTTACACCCGTTGTATGTGAACGTAAGAATCCATCACACCCGATCATCACGTGGTGCTTAGAAGCGACGAACTGTAGCAACGGTGCACAGTTAGGGGAGAACACTTCTTGAAATTTTTGTAAGGGATCATCTTATTTACTACTGTCGTCCTAAGTAAACAAGATGCATAAACATAATAAACATCACATGCAATTATATAGTTGTGACATGATATGGCCAATATCATATAGCTCCATTGATCTTCATCTTCGGGGCTCCATGATCATCTTGTCACCGGCTTGACACCATGATCTCCATCATCATGATCTCCATCATCGTGTCTTCATGAAGTTGTCACGCCAACGACTACTTCTACTTCTATGGCTAACGCGTTTAGCAATAAAGTAAAGTGAGTTACATGGCGTTCTTCAATGACACGCAGGTCATACAAAAAATAAAGACAACTCCTATGGCTCCTGCCGGTTGTCATACTCATCGACATGCAAGTTGTGAATCCTATTACAAAGAACATGATCTCATACATCACAATTCATCATTCATCACAACTTCTGGCCATATCACATCACATGATCAATCGCTGCAAAAACAAGTTAGACGTCCTCTAATTGTTGTTGCATCTTTTACGTGGCTGCAATTGGGTTCTTGCAAGAACGTTTTCTTACCTACGAATAACCACAACGTGATTTTGTCAACTTCTATTTACCCTTCATAAGGGCCCTTTTCATCGAATCCGCTCCAACTAAAGTGGGAGAGACAGACACCCGCCAGCCACCTTATGCAACTAGTGCATGTCAGTCGGTGGAACCGGTCTCATGTAAGCCTACGTGTAAGGTTGGTCCGGGCCGCTTCATCCCACAATACCGCCGAAGCAAGAAAAGACTAGTAGAGGCAAGTAAGATGACAAAATCCACGCCCACAACGGGGGGGGGGGGGGGGGGGGGGGGGGGGGGGGGGGGGGGGGGGGGGGGGGGGGGGGGGGGGGGGGGGGGGGGGGGGGGGGGGGGGGGGGGGGGGGGGGGGGGGGGGGGGGGGGGGGGGGGGGGGGGGGGGGGGGGGGGGGGGGGGGGGGGGGGGGGGGGGGGGGGGGGGGGGGGGGGGGGGGGGGGGGGGGGGGGGGGGGGGGGGGGGGGGGGGGGGGGGGGGGGGGGGGGGGGGGGGGGGGGGGGGGGGGGGGGGGGGGGGGGGGGGGGGGGGGGGGGGGGGGGGGGGGGGGGGGGGGGGGGGGGGGGGGGGGGGGGGGGGGGGGGGGGGGGGGGGGGGGGGGGGGGGGGGGGGGGGGGGGGGGGGGGGGGGGGGGGGGGGGGGGGGGGGGGGGGGGGGGGGGGGGGGGGGGGGGGGGGGGGGGGGGGGGGGGGGGGGGGGGGGGGGGGGGGGGGGGGGGGGGGGGGGGGGGGGGGGGGGGGGGGGGGGGGGGGGGGGGGGGGGGGGGGGGGGGGGGGGGGGGGGGGGGGGGGGGGGGGGGGGGGGGGGGGGGGGGGGGGGGGGGGGGGGGGGGGGGGGGGGGGGGGGGGGGGGGGGGGGGGGGGGGGGGGGGGGGGGGGGGGGGGGGGGGGGGGGGGGGGGGGGGGGGGGGGGGGGGGGGGGGGGGGGGGGGGGGGGGGGGGGGGGGGGGGGGGGGGGGGGGGGGGGGGGGGGGGGGGGGGGGGGGGGGGGGGGGGGGGGGGGGGGGGGGGGGGGGGGGGGGGGGGGGGGGGGGGGGGGGGGGGGGGGGGGGGGGGGGGGGGGGGGGGGGGGGGGGGGGGGGGGGGGGGGGGGGGGGGGGGGGGGGGGGGGGGGGGGGGGGGGGGGGGGGGGGGGGGGGGGGGGGGGGGGGGGGGGGGGGGGGGGGGGGGGGGGGGGGGGGGGGGGGGGGGGGGGGGGGGGGGGGGGGGGGGGGGGGGGGGGGGGGGGGGGGGGGGGGGGGGGGGGGGGGGGGGGGGGGGGGGGGGGGGGGGGGGGGGGGGGGGGGGGGGGGGGGGGGGGGGGGGGGGGGGGGGGGGGGGGGGGGGGGGGGGGGGGGGGGGGGGGGGGGGGGGGGGGGGGGGGGGGGGGGGGGGGGGGGGGGGGGGGGGGGGGGGGGGGGGGGGGGGGGGGGGGGGGGGGGGGGGGGGGGGGGGGGGGGGGGGGGGGGGGGGGGGGGGGGGGGGGGGGGGGGGGGGGGGGGGGGGGGGGGGGGGGGGGGGGGGGGGGGGGGGGGGGGGGGGGGGGGGGGGGGGGGGGGGGGGGGGGGGGGGGGGGGGGGGGGGGGGGGGGGGGGGGGGGGGGGGGGGGGGGGGGGGGGGGGGGGGGGGGGGGGGGGGGGGGGGGGGGGGGGGGGGGGGGGGGGGGGGGGGGGGGGGGGGGGGGGGGGGGGGGGGGGGGGGGGGGGGGGGGGGGGGGGGGGGGGGGGGGGGGGGGGGGGGGGGGGGGGGGGGGGGGGGGGGGGGGGGGGGGGGGGGGGGGGGGGGGGGGGGGGGGGGGGGGGGGGGGGGGGGGGGGGGGGGGGGGGGGGGGGGGGGGGGGGGGGGGGGGGGGGGGGGGGGGGGGGGGGGGGGGGGGGGGGGGGGGGGGGGGGGGGGGGGGGGGGGGGGGGGGGGGGGGGGGGGGGGGGGGGGGGGGGGGGGGGGGGGGGGGGGGGGGGGGGGGGGGGGGGGGGGGGGGGGGGGGGGGGGGGGGGGGGGGGGGGGGGGGGGGGGGGGGGGGGGGGGGGGGGGGGGGGGGGGGGGGGGGGGGGGGGGGGGGGGGGGGGGGGGGGGGGGGGGGGGGGGGGGGGGGGGGGGGGGGGGGGGGGGGGGGGGGGGGGGGGGGGGGGGGGGGGGGGGGGGGGGGGGGGGGGGGGGGGGGGGGGGGGGGGGGGGGGGGGGGGGGGGGGGGGGGGGGGGGGGGGGGGGGGGGGGGGGGGGGGGGGGGGGGGGGGGGGGGGGGGGGGGGGGGGGGGGGGGGGGGGGGGGGGGGGGGGGGGGGGGGGGGGGGGGGGGGGGGGGGGGGGGGGGGGGGGGGGGGGGGGGGGGGGGGGGGGGGGGGGGGGGGGGGGGGGGGGGGGGGGGGGGGGGGGGGGGGGGGGGGGGGGGGGGGGGGGGGGGGGGGGGGGGGGGGGGGGGGGGGGGGGGGGGGGGGGGGGGGGGGGGGGGGGGGGGGGGGGGGGGGGGGGGGGGGGGGGGGGGGGGGGGGGGGGGGGGGGGGGGGGGGGGGGGGGGGGGGGGGGGGGGGGGGGGGGGGGGGGGGGGGGGGGGGGGGGGGGGGGGGGGGGGGGGGGGGGGGGGGGGGGGGGGGGGGGGGGGGGGGGGGGGGGGGGGGGGGGGGGGGGGGGGGGGGGGGGGGGGGGGGGGGGGGGGGGGGGGGGGGGGGGGGGGGGGGGGGGGGGGGGGGGGGGGGGGGGGGGGGGGGGGGGGGGGGGGGGGGGGGGGGGGGGGGGGGGGGGGGGGGGGGGGGGGGGGGGGGGGGGGGGGGGGGGGGGGGGGGGGGGGGGGGGGGGGGGGGGGGGGGGGGGGGGGGGGGGGGGGGGGGGGGGGGGGGGGGGGGGGGGGGGGGGGGGGGGGGGGGGGGGGGGGGGGGGGGGGGGGGGGGGGGGGGGGGGGGGGGGGGGGGGGGGGGGGGGGGGGGGGGGGGGGGGGGGGGGGGGGGGGGGGGGGGGGGGGGGGGGGGGGGGGGGGGGGGGGGGGGGGGGGGGGGGGGGGGGGGGGGGGGGGGGGGGGGGGGGGGGGGGGGGGGGGGGGGGGGGGGGGGGGGGGGGGGGGGGGGGGGGGGGGGGGGGGGGGGGGGGGGGGGGGGGGGGGGGGGGGGGGGGGGGGGGGGGGGGGGGGGGGGGGGGGGGGGGGGGGGGGGGGGGGGGGGGGGGGGGGGGGGGGGGGGGGGGGGGGGGGGGGGGGGGGGGGGGGGGGGGGGGGGGGGGGGGGGGGGGGGGGGGGGGGGGGGGGGAATATGTGTAACATTACGTTCGAGATTCATTAAGAATAAACCATTGACCATCAGGGCATGACCATAAAACATATCTCTCATATAAATAGAACAACCATTATTCTCGGATTTAAATGAGTAGCCATCTCGTATCAAACGAGATCCAGATACAATGTTCATGCTCAAACTTGGCACTAAATAACAATTATTGAGGTTTAAAACTAATCCCGTAGGTAAATGTAGAGGTAGCGTGCCGACGGTGATCACATCGACCTTGAAACCATTCCCGACGCGCATCATCACCTCGTCCTTTGCCAGTCTCCGCTTATTCCGCAGCTCCTGCTGTGAGTTACAAATGTGAGCAACGACACCGGTATCAAATACCCAGGAGTTACTACGAGTACTGGTAAGGTACACATCAGTTACATGTATATCAAATATACCTTTAGTGTTGTCGGCCTTCTTGTCCGCTAAGTATTTGGGGGCAGTTCCGCTTCCAATGACCCTTCCCCTTGCAATAAAAGCACTCAGTCTCAGGCTTGGGTCCATTCTTTGACTTCTTCCCGGCAACTGGCTTACCGGGCGCGGCAACATCTTTGCCGTCCTTCTTGAAGTTCTTCTTACCCTTGCCCTTCTTGAACTTAGTGGTCTTATTGACCATCAACACTTGATGTTCTTTCTTGATTTCAACCTCTGCTGACTTCAGCATTAAGAATACTTCAGGAATGGTCTTCACCATCCCCTGCATATTGTAGTTCAACACAAAGCTCTTGTAGCTCGGTGGGAGCGACTGAAGGATTCTGTCAATGACCGCCTCTTTCGGGAGGTTGATCTCCAACTGGGACAGGCGGTTGTGCAACCCAGACATTTTGAGTATGTGCTCACTGACAGAACTGTTTTCCTCCATCTTACAACTATAGAACTTGTCGGAGACTTCATATCTCTCGACCCGGGCATGAGCTTGGAAAACCATTTTCAGCTCCTCGAACATCTCATATGCTCCGTGCTTCTCAAAACACTTTTGGATCCCCGGTTCTAAGCTGTAAAGCATGCCGCACTGAATGAGGGAGTAATCATCAGAACGTGATTGCCAAGTGTTCATAACGTCTTGGTTCTCTGGGATGGGTGCTTCACCTAGCGGTGCATCTAGGACATAATCTTTCTTGGCTGCTATGAGGATGATCCTCAGGTTCTGGACCCAGTCCAAATAGTTGTTGCCATCATCTTTCAGCTTGGTTTTCTCTAGGAACGCGTTGAAGTTCATGTTGACATGAGCGTTGGCCATTTGATCTACAAGACATATTTTGCAAAAGTTTTAGACTAAGTTCATGATAATTAAGTTAATCTAATCAAATTATTTAATGAACTCCCACTTAGATTAGACATCCCTCTAGTCATCTAAGTGTTACACGATCCGAGTCGACTAGGCCGTGTCCGATCATCACGTGAGACGGACTAGTCATCATCGGTGAACATCTCCATGTTGATCGTATCTTCCATACGACTCATGTTCGACCTTTCGGTCTCTTGTGTTCCGAGGCCATGTCTGTACATGCTAGGCTCGTCAAGTTAACCCTAAGTGTTCTGCATGTGTAAATCTGTCTTACACCCGTTGTATATGAACGTAAGGATCTATCACACCCGATCATCACGTGGTGCTTCGAAACAACGAACTTTAGCAACGGTGCACAGTTAGGGGGAACACTTTCTTGAAATTATTATAAGGGATCATCTTATTTAATACCGCCATTCTAAGTAAACAAGATGCATAAAACATAATAAACATCACATGCAATTATATAGTAGTGACATCATATGGCCAATATCATATAGCTCCTTCGATCTCCATCTTCGGGGCTCCATGATCATCTTCGTCACCGGCATGACACCATGATCTCCATCATCATGATCTCCATCATTGTGTCTTCATGAATTTGTCACGCCAACGACTACTTCTACTTCTATGGCTAATGTGTTTAGCAATAAAGTAAAGTAGTTTACATGGCGTTCTTCAATGACAAGCAGGTCATACAAAAAATAAAGACAACTCCTATGGCTCTTGCCGGTTGTCATACTCATCGACATGCAAGTTGTGGTTCCTATTACAAGAACATGATATCATACATCACAATATATCATTCATCATTCATCACAACTTCTGGCCATATTACATCACATGACAATTGCTGCAAAAACAAGTTAGACGTCCTCTAATTGTTGTTGCATCTTTTACGTGGCTGCAATTGGGTTCTAGCAAGAACGTTTTCTTACCTACGAATAACCACAACGTGATTTTGTCAACTTCTATTTACCCTTCATAAGGACCCTTTTTCATCGAAACCGCTCCAACTAAAGTGGGAGAGACAGACACCCGCTAGCCACCTTATGCAACTAGTGCATGTCAGTCGGTGGAACCTGTCTCACGTAAGCGTACGTGTAAGGTCGGTCCGGGCCACTTCATCCCACAATACCGCTGAAGCAAGAAAAGACTAGTAGCGGTAAGCAAGTTGTCAAGATCTACGCCCACAACAAAATTGTGATCTACTCGTGCAATATAGAACTACGCATAGACCTAGCTCATGATGCCACTGTTGGGGAACGTTGCAGAAAATAAAAAAATTCCTATGGTTTCACCAAGATCCATCTATGAGTTCATCTAAGCAACGAGTCATGGGAGAGAGATTGCATCTACATACCACTTGTAGATCGCGTGCGGAAGCGTTCAAGGGAACGGGGATGATGGAGTCGTACTCGCCGTGATCCAAATCACCGATGACCAAGTGCTGAACGGACAACACCTCCGCGTTCAACACATGTACGGAGAGGATGATGTCTCCTCCTTCTTGATCCAGCAAGGGGAAGGAGAGGTTGAGGAAGAAGGCTCCAGCAGCAGCACGCCGGCGTGATGATGGTGGAGAGGTAGTACTCCGACAGGGCTTCGCCAAGCACTCGACGGAGGAGGAGAGGTGTTGGGGAGGGGAGGGGCTGCGCCTTGGATCAGGTGTTCAGCCCTCCCCTCGCCCCTCTATTTATAAGGGAAGGGGGAAGGGGGCTGGCCCCCTCTAGATGAGATCTAGAGGGGGGGCGGCGGCCAGGGAGGGGGCTTGCCCCCCAAGCAAAGGGGGTGCGCCCCCTTTAGGGTCCCCACCAACCCTAGGCGCATGCTTGCACCAGCCCATAAATGGATCGCTGGAGCTTGCACACTTTGTTAGCATTCTTAGGATCAACAAAACCCTCCGGCTGCATCATATACAGTTCTTCCTTAAGATGCCCGTTAAGGAATGCCATTTTGACGTCCATCTGCCATATCTCATAATCATAGTATGTGGCAATTGCTAACATGATTCGGACGGACTTAAGCTTCGCTACAGGAGAGAAAGTCTCATCGTAGTCAATCCCTTGAACTTGCCGATAACCCTTAGCGACAAGTTGAGCTTTATAGATGGTGACCTTACCATCCGCGTCCGTCTTCTTCTTAAAGATCCATTTGTTTTCTATCGCTCGCCGATCATCGGGCAAGTCAGTCAAAGTCCATACTTTGTTTTCATACATGGATTCTATCTCGGATTTCATGGCTTCCAGCCATTTGTTGGAATCTGGGCCCGCCACTGCTTCTTCATAGTTCGAAGGTTCACCGTTGTCTAACAACATGATTTCCAGGACAGGGTTGCCATACCACTCTGGTGTGGAACGTGTCCTTGTGGACCTACGAAGTTCAGTAGCAACTTGATCAGAAGTACCTTGATCATCATCATTAATTTCCTCTCCAGTCGGTGTAGGCACCACAGGAACATTTTCCTGAGCTGCACTACTTTCCGGTTCAAGAGGTAGTACTTCATCGAGTTCTACTTTCCTCCCACTTACTCCTTTCGAGAGAAACTCTTTTTCCAGAAAGGATCCATTCTTGGCAACAAAGATCTTGCCCTCGGATCTTAAGTAGAAGGTATACCCAATGGTTTCCTTAGGGTATCCTATGAAGACGCATTTTTCCGACTTGGGTTCGAGCTTTTCAGGTTGAAGTTTCTTGACATAAGCATCGCATCCCCAAACTTTTAGAAATGACAGCTTGGGTTTCTTCCCAAACCATAATTCATACGGTGTCGTCTCAACGGATTTAGACGGTGCCCTATTTAAAGTGAATGTAGCTGTCTCTAGAGCGTATCCCCAAAATGATAGCGGTAAATCGGTAAGAGACATCATAGATCGCACCATATCCAATAGAGTGTGATTACGACGTTGGGACACACCGTTACGCCGAGGTGTACCAGGCGGCGTGAGTTGTGAAATGATTCCACATTTTCTTAAGTGTGTACCAAATTCGTGACTTAAATATTCTCCTCCATGATCCGATCGTAAGAATTTTATCTTTCGGTCACGTTGATTCTCTACTTCATTCTGAAATTCCTTGAACTTTTCAAAGGTCTCTGACTTGTGTTTCATCAAGTAGACATACCCATATCTACTCAAGTCATCAGTGAGAGTGCGAACATAACGATATCCTCCGCGAGCCTCAACGCTCATTGGACCGCACACATTGGTATGTATGATTTCCAACAAGTTGGTTGCTCGCTCCATTGTTCCGGAGAACGGAGTCTTGGTCATTTTACCCATGAGGCATGGTTCGCATGTGTCAAATGATTCATAATCGAGAGACTCTAAA